>QYSG01002893.1:0-12419 GCA_003988875.1 Lachnum nothofagi
GATTTAGGGGGATTATCGCCCCTGTTTTTAGTAAATATAGTAATATGCAAATTTAGTACCTTTGGATTTTTGGCTATATATATACTTTTTTTTGGTTTTTAAAAAAATAAAAATAAAAATAAAAATAATAATTTTAATAAATTTTAAAAAAAGAGCATATATTGTGGTAGAGTGGGTGCACCCCAGTCCGCGTAAAAGTTTTTCCGCTCCACTTTAGTTTATATTATATATAACATTAAAGTTAAAATTCTATAAATAACATTTAATTTATTTTTTTAATTTTTGTATTTTAGTTTATTTATGTATTTATATACCGTACATTTGATGGCATATTTTTTCTATTTTTTTACATTGGTGACCTATATAGGAAATCAAAAAAATAATATTGCAACATGCAGAAAATATTGGTTCAATCTTCCTCCTAAAATATATTGTTTTTTAATAAAATAATAAATATAAAAAATAGAAAAAAAAAGCAATAAAAGCAAAGCCTAAACTAAAGCATTAAAAAAGCCGGAAATTAGAAAATTTCCATTAAATATATAACGGAAATTACAATCCCTATATTTTAGACTATTGCTATAAAAACAGGCAAAATATTCCGAATTACTAAATCAAATGCACATGGCATAGCTAAAGCAATAAATATTAAAAAAAAAAAAATAAAGGATTAATTAAATATTTAAATTTACGCCAAAAACACCAAAAAAAAAAAAACATTAAACCGGCTAACAAAAAGGAATTTTATTGGAAATAAACTAAAGCAAGTAAAAGCTGCTTTATTAAAAAAAAAAAATTTAATAATACTATTACTAATATATATTTATTTTTTAATAATTAATCTTATATTTATATAATTTATAAATTTGCATTTATTTAATTAACTATTAAAATTAAATCTAATAAATAAAATTAAAAATAAATAAATAATTAAAAACATAAATAAACAATTAATAAATAATATAAAAAAATAAATAATCCCAAATATAAAAAATAGCCAATAATCAAAACCAACAAAAGCAAATCTAATACCGGCCGCTAATAATATAACTGATTTAAAGTACTTCGTAATTATACTAATTCTAAAAACCCAGGGGGCTTTTTTCTTTAAAAGCACTAATATTATTAAATTTTTTAAAAGATATATTAATTAATATAAAAATATTTAACTTAATTAAATAAACCAAATAAAGAAATTACTTTAATATTATAGTTTAGCTATTAATTAATATATTAAAATATTATTGGAATAAATATTCCAAAACTAAAATAAATTATCTAAAGTTTTATTGGAAAAATATAAAAACCAAAATTTTTATTAGTAAATAAACTCCCGTTTTTTCTTAAAAGCATTAAAAAACAAGCAGTAAAATAGCAAAAATAATATTTAATAATTTATTAAATAATATATTGCCATTTTTATTATATTTATAAAAAAAAAATAATTCAAAGAATATATGTGTAAAATATAGTTTTTTAATAATCTTCTAAAGAAAATTCAAGGAAAAATTATATATAAAAACTATATTAATATTGATTAGTCAAATATCATTGATTTTAATAAGTTGGCTAGAACGGCTATAAATATTTATATATTAAATAAAATAATAAAAAAATTTTTTAATAATAAAACTAAAACTAAAAAATTTAGTAAATTAATTAATAATCTTAATCTAGTTTTTACAACAATCAAAAAAAAAAACCGATTTGTTTCTCCAGTAATTGCCCCAAAGAATTTAATAGTAATAATAATAAATAATTTTAGTAAAACATTTAAAGCATTAGTATTAATTATAAAAATATTAGTAAATAATGGAAAAAACAATTTTACTTTACCTAATAAAAAAAATTAAAATGCCTATTATTCTGCAAAACCAAAAAAAAAAATTAATCCATTTACTTTATTAATTTTATAAATAAGCAATTGAAATTTAGGCTAATTTAATATTAATATTAAAATTATTAGAATTTTTTTTAATAATTAAAGCTAATATTATTATTATAAATAGCCAGGGCATTTCTGCTATAAATATAAAGAATTTTTATAAAATATATAATATAAAATAATTTATAAATTCTAGTGTAAAGTTTACTAAAAAAAAACAAATTAAAATAATAAAAATATTTTAATATATAAAAAATTTCCTAAAATAATAATTATTTAATAAATATAAAACTAAACATTATCTATATTTGCACAAAGCTTTAATTGGAAAAATAAACCAATTAATAGGCAAATAATAAAAATTATATAATAATTGCAAAAACAACCAAAGCTTCTAAAGAATATTCCTATGGTTTAAAAAATATTAATTTATATTATTAATTAAAAAAAATTAAAAAATAAAATAAAAATAATAAAAATAGTAAAAACTAGGAATAATAAGCCGAACAATAAAAAAAAAATTTAATAGGCCGATTTAAAGAAAATTTTTTGCAATTAAATTAAAAAAAAAAAGAAATTAGTAGCTCCTAAAGTTCCCCGGCTAAATAAATAAAAAAAAAATATAAAAAAATCGGAAAATATAAAAATAAATATAAAAAAAAAGAATAAAAATAAACCTAAAAAAGCACCTAAAATAAACATAATCAAAAAAATAAAAATAAATTATAAAAAAATAATAATACTAAAAAAAAAAAGGCTAAAAATAATAAAAAAAATAGAAAAATATTTAAACATATTAAAAAAAAAAGCCGATCCTTAGAACCTATTAGATAAAATCTTCGACAATAAACTCCAAATTACTAACCGGAAAATAATTTTATATTCGGATTTATTACAAATCCTTTTATTTAAAAATCCAAAGAAAATCAAATAACCAACTAAAAAAAAAGCCTAACTTAAATTAAAAGCAGTATTTACAAAGAATATTAATGCAAAATCTTTAGTTATAAAACTTTTAAAAAAGCTTTTAATTACTTAAAATCTACGAATTATAATATAAATCAAAAATATATATATAAAAGCATTAATTAACAGTAGAGCAAAAGCAAATTTTTTAATTGTTTATATAGCCACTAAAGCCGGATTGCCAATGCGCTTAGGCCCAAAACTAGCAATAATCGGTTATTTGGGGAAAACGAAAAAATTCCAAAGTTTTTATAAAAATATTTAAATTAATATTAAAAATATTATTATTAAAATTAGTTTTTTTATATTGCCTAAAGCCAAAAATAAAATAGTTTTGGGAATGCCTTTTATATTAGTTAATTTACTATTTTTTTTATATAAAAACAGGGGCCAAATTACTACTTTAATCAATAAAGAAAAAACCAAGCAAATAATTATATAAATAGCAGATTTACAAAACTTCTATTTTAAGTTTAATATTTTTCCAAAAAATGATTAATTCAAATAATAAAAATAAATTATATTGGAGAAAATACTAAAGCTATTTCTAATAGTATAAAAAATCGGGGGAAAACTAGAATCCGAATATTTTTAATAAATATTAATAGATTTAAAAACTATATAACTTTTTTTAAACATATGGATTTAATTATTTTATTATAAATAAAAAGGATTTTTTTTACTATTAATATTTGGGCAATATATAAAAAAAAGACAAATAAAGTGGTTCCTATTAAAAAAAGATTTTCAAATAAATCTACATTAAGCAAAAAACCTAATTAAAAAAAAATTATAATAAAAAAAAAAATAAAAAAAAGGCCAATAGAATTTTTTTATAAATAAAATCATTAGCTAATATCTAAATTTTCTAATATTTAATGGAAATCTAAATTATATAAAAAACAATTACAAAAAATAATTTTTAATAAAAATCTATTATTAAAGAAAAAGAAGTTTTTAATAGAATTATTATTTTAAAAAAAAAAAACCATTGTTTTTAACTTTTTAGAAATAGAAAAAATAAAAAAAAAAATATATTCTCTATAAAAAATTCGGATTATTTCCTATAAAGCCTGGCAAGCGCCTGGTTTCCCTATGCCCAAGTATTTACGCAAAAAAATAAATAAAATACTATAAAAACAAATTAATACAAAAATATTTAAATAATACCATGGCTTTTATTACAACCAATGGTTTTTGGTTAAAAAAAAATAATAATAAATATTAAATAGTAAATATAATAATAAAATATTAGAAAAATTCGCCGATTACTAAATTATATTTTTAATTGATTTTTTTTCTAAATATGATTAAATTCTACTTTACTAAAATAATAGAAATATTATTGGTTTTATAATATATTTAGGCTTACTTTAATATGCAACCTTAATATAAAAGGCTACAAATTTAATACCTTAATTTATATATATAAAAATAATAATTTTTAAAAACTATCTTTCCAATAATATTTGGATTTTTATTAATAATATATCTATTCTTAGTTTTTACTCCAAGTATAATAATAAAGAAACTTTTTCTAAAATATATTAATTTATATTAAAATATTTTATTAACTTAAATAAAATTTTTACTAATATTAAACAATTAAATATAATAATTAAAGCTAAATCTCAATTTGGGGTCTTTGGGCTTAAACTTATAAAATATATATATATAACTAAAAAACAATTGTTTAATAATGCAAAAATCATTAAAATTCTTAATTGGCAAATATTATTTAAGGATCCTAAGAAAGGTCAAACGAATATTTAAGTATTTTTAAGCATTTATATTTATTACCGAATCTAGATTAAAAACTTTACAATAAAAACAAAGCCTTTATATTTATTATTACAAAAAAATATTAAATTTACTTGGAAAAAAACACAACAAAATATAATAAATAACCTAAAACTAGCCTTAACTTCTACGCCGGCTTTTACTTATTTAAATATATCCAAAAAAACAGGGCTTATTATTTTTGCAGTAAATATTAGTTTTAAAAACTAGGGTACCATATTTATACAATTAAATATTAATTTAAAATAATATTTAATTTAATATAAAAGCGGGATTTGGTCGTTTTTAAAATAAAATTACAATATAATAAAAAAGAAATACCAAGAAATATTTAAAACTTTGAAAAAAATATAAAATTATTTTTATAAAATATATTTTATATTTAAAATAAATATTATAATATTTATTATATAGTTTAATTAATTTATAGTGGACTTGCCCAAAGCCCTAGTAATAAAATAATTTATTTAAATTTATTTTTTTGATTTTAAAATAAAATATATATTTAAAATAAAACATATGGCAATAAATAAGTTTTTAAAATAATATATTATAAAAAAAAAAATTAAAAAAAAAAACCAAAAAAAAAATATTAATAATTTTATTAATATAAAAATGAAATATTCGGCAATAAAAATATTACTAGTAATAATTAAATTTTAATTAAAAAAAAAATAAAATAAAGATTTTAAGTAAATTGCAAAATTCCTATAAATACTAATATACTTTTATAAAATTGCAAAATCTAAATTTTAAAAATTTAAAAATAAAACTTTAAATTTCTAAATTAAAAATAAAATATTATATTATTAAACAAATAAAAGCCTATTAATAAAAAGAATAATTAATTTTATTATTAAAAAAAATATTATTATTATAGAAATATATAATAAAATAAGCTATAAAAAATAAAAGACTATATATAGAAAAATTACCAAATAATATTTTTAAAATAAAATATATATTAATTATAAATTTTATATTAGATTATATAATTAATATTAATAATATATAAAACTATAAAACAAAAAAGCTTTTTATTTAATTTAATTAAAAATATTATAATTAAAAATCAAATTAAATATAATTTATATATTTTCTAAAAAAAAAAAAAAATATTTAATTACTACCAAAAATAATTTATTAAAATATATTAAAATGTAAATTTTTGCTTTAGTAAATTTTGCAATAATTATAGATTTCTTATAAAAAAATATAATTTGTAAATATAGGGTTTTCAAGAAATTAATTATTAATAAAAAATCAAAGAACAAAAAATAACTAATAATATTAATAAAAAAATATAAAATTCGGAGAATAATAATATTAATTTATTATATATTTATAAATAAAATAATTAAATAAAATTATAAATTTATTATTAATATATTAGCAAAAATAACAAACAACGGTTTTAGTAATTAGATATAAAATTTATATATAATACTTCTAGTTAATTACTATATAATAAAATAAACAATAAATAAAACGCTATTTTTTTTTTAATATAATTTTAAAATAATATTATTAATTAAAATAAAAGTTTTAATATAACAAATATTTAATTGAAATAAAGTCCAAACATAGGCGGATCTTCTAGTGCTCTATATTAAGCAAATCCAAATTCGGGACAAAGACTTTAAAAAAACCACCGCAAAACAACAAAAAATAAAAATCAAAAAAAAAAAAATTTTAATTTTATTTATAAAATTAAAATTAATAAAATTTAAAAAAAAAAATTTTTTTTTTATAATATAATATAAAAAATAAATATATCCTTAAAAAAGAAACTTAAATACCAATAGTTTAGTTTATATAGAATCACCGGAATTATAAAAAACAAAAGAATATATTTACTAAAAAAACTTAATAATATTAGATTATTTAATATATTTATAAAAAATAAATTAAAAATATTTAAATAAAAAAATATAGTTTAAAAATTAATTTATATAATAAAAGATTTTAAATAATAATTTAAAATATTAAATAAAATAAATAATAACATTAATATAAAAAAAAAAAATATAGCTAAGTTTTTAAAAAAAAGAATTATAATAAAAAACTTTAAAAATAAAGAAAATATTAAAAAAAATATTAATAAAAAAAAGGATTAAAACAAAGAAAATGCAAATAATAAAGAAAATATATAATTAAAAAATATATTAATTACAAAAAAGGCCGTAGCCGCAAAATTAAAAAAAAAAAATAAACAAAAAAACGCAAAGCTATTTCTAATAAAAAAAAATTAGCAATAATCCTAAAAATAATAATAATAATAAAAAAATTTTAATTTTATTTAGTAAAAAAAAAAAAAGAACTAAATAGGGAATTTCGCGCGGTATTTATATTTGTATTAGTTTTTTTGGTGGGAATATAAATTTCATTAATTCTTCTATATATAATACTATAATTGCCTAATATATTTAAATCTAAATATTAAAAAATCTAAAAAAGGCCTGGAAATTTTTTGAAAAAAAAAAAACTATAAAATAAGGAATTGGCATAATAATCAAAAAATAAAAAAATTCTTTTATATATTTTAATTACACCTGAATCTAAATATAAAAAAAAAAAAATCTAAATAGGAAAAAAATAATAATAAAAAAATAACTAATATATAATTATTATTTGATTATTTGGAATTGTGGCTTTTTAAATAAAAGGAATTACTGGCCTGCCGAAAATTAATTTATTTTATAAATTATATTAGAAAAAAGAAAATAACCAAAAATATAAAAGTTTTTTTTAATAAATTTTTTATTAGTAAATTTAACGGCAAAAAAATTAATAGCAAAAAAATCAGCGGCAAAAAAATCGGTAATAGAATTATCAAAGAAAAAAAAAACATTAACAAAAAAAATATTAATAATAAAGGTTTTTTTATTAATATTATTATTTAAATAATAGTTATTAAAAACTATTGGATTATTAATTAAATTATTAAAATAAATAAAAAAAATATTATTTACTTTTTTTTTTTTTTTTTTTTKATTTWTTYTTTGGTATATTTTAAATGCCAAATATTATTAAAAAACCGCTAATAGCACTAAGTACCTAGGCCTAGCTAACAAATTAAAAATTATATTAAATATTAAAAAAAGTAAAATATAAATATAGCCAAACTTTAAATAATGTTTTAAAAACAATAAAATAATTTTATTTTAGATTTTTATTTTAATATTAAAATTTAGTATTACGCGGTTTTTTAAAAGTTAAACTTAAAGTATTTAAAATAATACCTGCTAAAAGCAAAAAAAAAAAAATAATGGTTAGTTTTTTAAAATTAATATTATAATTAAATATAATTTTTATCTAAAAAATTAAAATAAAAAAAAAACAAATAATAAAAGTAAAAACAAATAATTTTGGAAATTTAAATAAAATTATATTATTATAAAGAATATTATTTATATTAGCAGCGGAAATATTAGCGGAAAAAGCGGCAATATTTAAATTATTAGTTTTAATATTTTTAACGGCTAATAAAATTTTTTTTTTTTTTTTACTTAAAATACTTAATTTAATATAAATTYTAAAAAAAAAAAAAAAAATATTCTTTAAAAAAATAATGAATTTTAAAGGTTTTAAAAACTTAAAAAACTTAAAAAGCTTAAATATAAAAGCAGATAGCGGAATATTAATAAAATTATTAGGTTTGGCGTTAAGTTTATTAGTTTATATTTTTATAATTTTTATATATTTGCAAAAGTTAACTTTTTTTTTTTAACTATTTGAAAGAAAGGGGTCCTCGGAGTAGAAAAAAGCATCTACTTACGTTTGCTTTGCCTTAAAATCGGCATTTAACTAAGCCATAAAATCTTTAAACTTTATGGCGGTAAGGTTATCCGGCTTATTATCCTTAAAATCTATATTATTATATATAATATAATAAAAGCCGGTATAGTCAAGCCAAAATAAGCCAATTAATTAATGGCTATATTAAATTCTTAAATAAAATAAAAAATCTATTTTTATTTTATTGGCTATTTCGGTTTTTGTTATTATATTTTATTATATGGCCATAATTAATATATTAACTATACAATTAAAAAAACATATGGTATAATTCGCGCAAATATATAATATTAAAGAAAAAATTATGGTTTTTACGTTTAAATTATATAATAATTGATTTTAAATTTATTGTTTATTTAAACTTTTTAAAAAAGCATTAACAAATATATTAAATAGTAAATAAAATCAAGAATTAAAAAAAGGATTAATTTTATTGCTAAAGCTAATAAACTAGGGGCTAATTAGACTAAATAAACAAAAAATAATATAAAACAAAAAAAAAAAATAATTAAATAATAAAAAAAATAATAAATTAATTAAAAAATTATTATAAAAAAAATAAAAGTTTAAAGGCAAAAAAGCCTTTAAATAAAAATTTAAAAATAGAAATATATAAAATTAAATTTAAAAATTTAATTAAAAGCTATAAATTTAATTAAAAAAACATTATTACTTAATATAACTTCTTATTTAAAATTAAATTAGGCAATTTAATTAAAAATATAAAATAAAAACATTTAATTAAATTATTTAAAAAACAAAATATAAAAAAACCTAAGAATTTCTTTTTTTTAAAAAAAATCTTTTTTTTTTATAATTTTTTTTTTTATTATTACATAATTTAAGCTTTATTTAAATATCTATTATAAATAATAATAATAATAACAATACTAAAAACTAAGCAATGGAAAAATTCAAAATTGATTTACAAGCTATTACTACTAAAAATATTATTAATAAATTAAAAGCAATTCCCAAAAAAAACCAATATTAAATATAAACAAATGTATTATAATATCTAAATACAATTTATAATAAAATTTCTAATATAATAAAAAAAATATTTATATATATAAAATCAGCAAAAAATTAAAAAAAACATTGAATTTCTATAGAAAATTTTACAGCCAAATAAAAAAAAATTTTAAAAATAATAATAATATATAAATTAGCAAAAAATCAAAAACAAATAATAATTTTAATAATTTTAATAAAATAAACAAAAAACCTTGTAAAAAAATAAATTAAACAAAACTTAATTTTGAATAAATATTTAGAAAAAATCAAAGTATTAGTTTGGAAAATTAGATAATAGGAAAAATAACAAAAAATCAATAAAGCGGCAATATATAAATTTATTTGAAATAGGCGGAATATCAAATTTTAGCAGAAACTTATAACTAGTAATTTCGTTTGTATAACTGCTAATATAAACCAAATCCTTATTACTACTAATTTATTACAAAAAAAAAATATATAAATTAGCTGGTATAAATTTATTAAAAAAAATAATATTAATAAAAATCTATTTTTATTGGAAAATACGGCTATAATAAAGCAAAATCTTTTATTTTGCCTAATAAAAAAAATTACTTCACTTACTATTAAAAATAATACTATTTCCTTTTAGCGCTTTAAACAAAAAACGGCTTTAAAAAAAGTAAATAGAAAATTCGGAGTAATTGGAAATATATTAATCAATATAAAAAAGAAAAATACTATTAATAAACTATAAATAAAACTATTAAAACTAGAAATTAAAGAAAAAGACCTAGCTAGTGCCATTAAGTGCACATATAGGTATTCGCTAAATATTCCTAATTCCTAAATAATCTTAATATAATTAAATAAAGAATTACCAATTGAAAAAAGTATAAAACTTTTTAAGTAAATATAGGAATTTAAATCAATTTACTACCGATATATATAACTTATAATAAATCGCTTAAATTTATATATAAAAAAAATACCAATAATAAAAAAACTAAAAAAACTCAAAATCATTTAAAAGTATTAATTTAAACTAAAAAAATTAAAAATTAAATAAAAAATTTTCTAATAATTCCATTTTGCTAACCGATTGATTTAGCTTTTAAATAAATTAAACCTATTTAAATTTATAAATTAAAAACTAAAAAATAACTTTAACTTTAATATTGCAGTAATTTTAAATAATTAAAATTCTAAATTTTAAAAGTACTAAGAAAAAAATAAGCAAATAATTAGTTTAGTTTTTAAATAATAGTTTTAAGGGCCTTTTAATATAAAGTTATACAAAGAAATTAAAATATATAATTTCTACTTTTATAAAATCAATAAAAAAAAAACATTAAATAACTACATAATATATTTTTTTCTATTGCATAATAACTTATAAAACAAAACTTTATATATTATATATTATATATTATTTTTTATTCGGATAAAATATAGCAATTAATTAATTATTCGTATTATAGAAAGTTCTATAAACCTAAAAATAGCATTGTTTTTTGCTATATAAACCTTAATATAATATAATTAATTAATTATAGCCAAAAATATAATATAATTTAAAATAATATTTTGCTAAATATTAAAAATAAATAAAATTATATTTTTATTTTTTTAAAAATATAATATAAAATAATAAATTAATAAAAAAAAATTAAAAAGCAAAGCTAAGCTGCAAAAAAATAAATATTTAAAATTACAAATTAAATCTTAATTAAAGAAAACCTTAAGGATTTAAAATTTAAATAAAAAAAAACGCTATATAAATCGGATAATGCAAAAATCGCGTTTCCTAGCTTTTTCTATAAAGCCATAAATCCAATAACAAAAATGCAAAAACTATTATTTCCCTAATATATAATAATTTAAAATAATAGGAAAAACCTAGAGCTTATTAAAGCAAGCTTTTTCAAAACAATTACAAACTTATACCGTAATTTTATAGTTTTATTAATTACTTTATTTAAATTCCCGAATTAATATAGTATTGTATTTTATTAATTTATAGCTGCAATGGAAATAGTTGGTTTAGGAGTTATTTCTAATGCTTTAGTTAAAAAATGCTATTAGAATTTGCCGGCTATATTTAAAAAAAAAAATATTTTTTTAAATAATAATTAAAAAGCTATATATAATTTTATTAAAAAATAAAAAATATAGGCTTTAGAAATTATATTAGTAATATTTTAAAATATAAAGTTAATAGAATATATAATATTTAGAAAACAATTGTTTTATTACTTCAAAAAGTAATTATAGCGGTTAAGGGTTCTGTTAATAGTCCCAAAAACTAAAATAAATATATTAAACAAAGAAACCATTATTATTACAATAAAAAAAAATATATTATTTGCAGAGGAACTTGCTGGGCAAAGTTAGAAAATAGGAATTAATAAGGAATAAAAAAAAAAAAATAATAAAAATATAATAAATATTAATAATAAAAATAACAAAAATAATAAAATAAAAATAAATAAAAAAAATAATAGGAAATAATTAAAAAACAATTATTCTAGGAAAGGGCCTATATAATAAAATAAATGTACCCTAATCCGCATAAAAGTTTTTTTGCTTTACTTTAATTTATATTATATATAACATTAAAATTAAGGTTTTATAAATAGCATTTAATTTATTTTTTTAATTTTTATATTTTAGTTTATTTATATGTTTGTATACCGTGCACTTGACGGCATACCCTTTCTGCTCCTTCACAATATACAGCCGGAAATCCAAAGGCATTAAATTTGCATATTACTATATAACATTGTACTATAAATCAGCGCCACTTGTGGCTCCTACTGTATTTAACTCTTTTTCAACGACAGCGTTTTATTTCCCGATGTTTCAAGCTGATTGAAAGGAGCCCGCGCACCCGGTCCAAATTTTCACCGTCTCATCTCGTCTTTGGAGGGAAACATTTTGTCTTTCTCAGGGCGTGACATCCAGCCAAGCGGACGCGACCGCATCAGGAACC
>QYSG01002904.1:0-14526 GCA_003988875.1 Lachnum nothofagi
CGAGTAATTGCCTACAAGTTCTAGTCCTTCAGCTATGGCTAAGTCACAAAAACTCCTGGATCACACGAAGTAAATATTTCAATAATGCTGGTCGTCGGCCGACGTTGTACCTCTTAAARAAGACGCTGAGTGAGATTTCTCTTGGCTCGYGGCCGACGGTCTTTCGGTGCGGCTGTCGGCCAATATACTTCGTCGCAGGCATAAATGATTTTAAAGCACGGACGCTGACAGCAGGGGSGAATTTATATTGCAGTTCCTATCAAAGCCACTTCCCCTACCTTCTGGGACAGTTCCGCCTGCAATGAAGTAAGCTTAACAAAATACTGCACAGTAAGCTCAAATAGCATACAGTTGATGACGGACGGCCTTGGCCCTYTCAAAATAAATTTAGATCCACTCGGATCGAAACCTGGGAGGTTATCCCCAAAAATAGGATTCCTTTCTCTTACTCCTGCTCCCAGTTCGTGAGCAGGCACCAAACCTCTACACTAGGATCRAAAKAGAGAAAAAGGAATTTTCTGTAGTGTGCAAGATCGACGGGGCTATGGAGCTCTTGAGTATATAAGACCGTCATGGCATCAGTGAAATTCTCATTGCTTCAATTCATCTACCACTCTCAACAGATCTTTAGCAAGTAGCTTTCCGAAAAATCATTACTCAGTTCTGGTACTGGAGTAGGCTACTTCATATCTTTTTGCAACTTAGATCACTCTTTTTCCTCTCCAACGAACACYATTCCAACAGCTCTTGGTTCAATCGAAATCCGACGATGTATCCAACCCTCAGCACTCTTTTGCCCGCAGCCATGATCCTCAGCGGTCTCGGGATGGCATACCCAGCACCTGATGCTCCAATGAGAAGCATTTCGGAATCTAACATAGCAGCCAGAGACATTTTCAGTGACTTCGGTGATCACACCGGCTCGACTTCGAGGTGGAATACCGACAAAGATGGCAAATACGTACAGAGTGGCGATGTACATAGATACACATCTGGCGTTAAATGCTGGACTGACCAGGTAACGTAAAACGCGGTAATGTCCTGGAAGCCTCTGACAGGCTCTATTGTAGYTCTTTGTWTATAACGARAAAGTGGCCGTCCAATGGACGAAGACGGACCAAGAAGTCGACTGCGGCGGCTCCGATGATAAAGAYAAGAACACTTGCTCGTCGAGTCCTGGCAACAACAACAACAACGTCATAGTGCAAACCTGCACTACGAAAACCAACGGCGGGACCGTCGAGCCGGGGCTGGAGTTCAGCGCTGGCATGAGCCTGGCGGATTTCGGCGAGGCGTCGGGCTCCGTCAAACTCGGCGGCAGCTATATCCATCTGGATGCGACGCAGACGTGCCATACGTCGACGACGACGAACACCTGCGGYTGGGGAGACGATCAGTGCCATGCTACGTGGGTAAGCACCGTCTCCGACCGGGTTCATGGCTTTCTGCGCAGGCGATGCAACTACAATGACGGCAAAGGTGACCAGACCGGTAGGTTGGTCCTGATTCTTACGTGGTATAGAGGCTGATCCCAGTGTAGCTTGGTCTTTTGATCAAGATTATGATATGCCGACAAGCATTGTCCGTCTTGGCTGTGATGCGAAATGCTCGGATACGTCGTACCCAAGAGCAGTTCCTCCTCTCTAAACACCTGAGAGGGAAGGGTTTATTTTTGATACGACTATGATTTTTGAATTAGTATTAGGCTTGATTTGAATCATTGCACTAAATTTGCTTAGGCGTAGCATTGTAAAGCAATGGGCATATAGATTTTGAAGCATTTGCGATTTTGTTTTATTTTGACAATTTAGAAATATTTGTTTAAGTAGATAAAAATACACGAAAAGGAAATCCATTTAACAATGTTAATGATTTACTGCAGCCTCTAGTGCTTTAATTATCACCAAGCAAAACAGGCCTAAGACAGAAATGGGCTTTTCGAACTCGAAATGTTTCCTTGCTATATTCGTCGTCATTACAGATAGTGAAGTCCAAGGGATCATAACCCAGAATACTATAGCTTGTTTGATGGCTGTTCCAAGGAATCATTGCCTTAGACATTGGATAGAGTTAACAACCAGTGGTATTAGGCCGATGCTGAAAATGCTGAAGACATGCGTAAGCTGGTGCTGAGACCAGCTGTAAAGAGACTCAGGTTCGACACCGAAGGACTCTAAATCTCACGCTAGCTGAGGGGGAGGCTAAGAACTAGAGAGGCGCTGTGGGGATGGAAGCTGGGTCAGGTAATAGAGCTAAGAATTATTGTAGATAGTAGATTTTGCCTTCAGCCGAAAATCGGCACCTATACTCTTAGAATTCAAGCCTATCTCTCAATTGAACGAATTGCACACCTCTTAGCGCTACAATCTACGGAGCTGAGGAAGCGAGAGAGCTACTGGCGGATGTCCTCGACAGCTTTCCAGAGACCTGTGGAAAGACGTCAGATATATTAACATCCCCGTCAGTCGTAAGGGCAGAGCTATGATTGAGAAAATCTTCGAGCCTCCCATCGGGGATAAATGTATTATGCGTTGTCTCCAACCCGCCAACGTACTCTAGCCTGTATTTGTGGCTCGCAAGACTCTGCCAAACGGAGATGTCGCCACAAGAGCCGTGGTTAACATCCTGTCATTGCATGGCTGTACTCGACCTCGGTGCAATGCTAATGCAGAGAGACACAATAGATATTATTACGAAATATTTCCAAACGTAGCTTATTCCCACTTACGGCACAAATAACCTCTTGAGCACTAAGAAAGAGGGTCCATCCTTCGAAGACTTATTCTCATTACAGCTATCCCTCGAAAAAAGAAATCTTGATATATGATTTCGGTATACAAAGATTTGGCAGGGCTAGAAATATTGGGATTAAAAGGCTAAATTGGTCTCCGCTTCCCGACTCTCGGGACCGGCACGAGTTAGCGCTACTGCACAGTACCGGCAAAGTCCCGATCGCTAAGGCAACCGCTACAGTAGCTACGCGCGCCGCGCCGCGTCAGACCTGCACCCCGCGCGATGCCCGCCATAAACACCACGACCAGAAAATCCCCCCTCCCCCAAACGCAAGGATGCCTCTGCCAATGCCACTGCCATCGACAAAGTCGACAGAAGCTACGCGCCTCCCATTCCAAGAAATCACGAACAACCAGCAGAATCCCCCCAAAGCAACGACACCACCATCAGCCCACAAACTGAGACCCAGACCCAGACCCAGAGCCGGTCCTATCCCACACGAAAAAGCAACAATATCTTTAGCTAGACCTAGCATTGGCAGAACAGAAACGAAAACGTCCAGATCGGCTGCCCATCGACCAATCTTCGTCCCTCCTACACAGCCACAACGTACAAAAACTCTCTGGGATCAAGTCATGAGTGCTACTCGCGGAACAAAAGCGTCAGCAGGGAAGAGGGTGCAGCAGGAACCGGTGAAGGGCAGGGGGAGGGGGAGGCCAAGGGGCACGGGTAGGGGGAGGGGCACTGGCAGTGAAGGGGCCAGTGGGCACGGGGGAATAGAAGCTTGGGAGGAGGAAGAGCAATCGGAGGGAGGTCGAGGGCACACGGCGACGCAAAGTTCGAGGGGCACGGCGACGACAATGTCAAGAACAAAGGGAGCCAAGCCCAGTGATCCCGACTTTTACGAGCTCCAACTGCTCCCTCGGGGTATTACCATTAATGGAGCTGCCGAAGCAGTCCTTCCGTCGACCCATTTCTCATCGACACCGCCACGGCGTGAGCGTGTTCAGTGGTATCGAGAATGTACGAGAAGCGCTGCGTCCAMGGTCTGGTTGGAGAGTGACGGTGATTTCCTCAACGACATTGTCGGYGAATATACCTGGATGAAGTTCCATAATCAATGCGAGGCCGAGTTTGCAACATACGGAAAGGAGAGACTRATCCGAGGAGATACGCGGCACCGCCCCCGAGAAGAGCGGGTATGGATGACACACCGGATGATAGAAGTCATCACACAACCACAAACCATCAACCTTACAGATCCTGCMCGRAGGCCGACACCCTGGTGGAGCCCGCCGCTCCTCAACTCGCTGCACCCTCTAAGGCCATACTCTTACGATATCCGCCCTGATTGCCAATACTGGTTRTCGCTGAACTTTGCTAACCCCCAGTACCGACGATTCTACACCAACTACGTGTTCAAGAATTCGGGTGACGCTGTTTGTCCCTACTTCACGATTGAGTTCAAGAAAGACAACACGTCCGACCAGGTAGCGACGAACCAGCTCGCTACAGCAGCAGCACTAGCCCTGCACAATCGATGCATCCTCAAACACCGCTACCTCGGATATACTCGAACCCCTTGGTCAGACGTGGACTCAAGATCAATCCGACACTATGGCCTCACGTTCTCCGGACCGGAATACCAGTTCTGGTATATCACGCCAGACATATCGGACCATCCCGCGGGGAAATGCTCGCCAAAGACGACGTGGAGGATTTCATTGAGTGGGTCAATGAGATTCATTGCTGGGGTCTGAAGATATATGGGCCGGCGTGCGAGGCGGACGTAAAGGGATGTATTAATAACGGGCCGAGCGGGCTGCGGACATCTGGAGGAGCTGGTCTATCATTAAACACCAATAAATAAATGCCTTGTTTTGAAATACTAGAGGTTTTGGTAGTGTGGCCAGCTTGTGCAGTCTAGGCTGTTATACCAGTTTGCATATCTCTGTCTATTCTTCCATCCCCGAACAACGACCCCTCTATACAGTAATATGCGAGTTTAGCGCCTTTTGCCGATTTTTAGTATGCACATATGAACTTTTGCTTGTATATATACTAAAAATCCATGAAAATAAATTGAATAATAGCAAATATTTTATTATTCTACTAATAGTTTTATTAATATTATTTATTTAAATAATATTAATATTTTTAATATTATATATTATTAAATTATATTTTTAAAATATTTTTTTAATTAAAAAAGAAAAAAACCTATTAAAACAAAAGCAAAAAAATCCACTAAAAAATTTATTGCTTTAAAATTTAAAATTTCCTTAAAAACAATTACTTTTAGTAGTAAAAGCAATAAAAAGCTATTAAATAAAAAGCCTATAATTAAATTTGGAAATATATAGGTTTTGCTAATGCAGTCATTAATGCTTATATTATTTTTAAAAGTATTAAAAGCTTTTAAATTAAAATTTTTTTTTTTTTGTTTTTTTTTAGCTTTATTTTTAAAATATTTTTATTTTTAAATAATAAAATAATATAAACCAAATTTTATATTATTGATTTTAATAATTTTAATTGATTTTAATAAAATAAATAAAATAAATAAATAAATTTAAAAATTAAAATATATATAAAAAAAAAAATATATAAAAAAAAACTTTATATATTAATTTTTTAAATTAATAAATATAAAACAATTAAAAATAATTAAATTATTTTAATTAAAAACTATAGTAAATAGAAAAAATTCAAAAAAATTTTAATTAAAATTAATATTTAAATTAAAAATATTATTATAAATTAAAGTTTTAATTATATATTTGGCAAAGCTTTTACTAAAGATAAATCTAAGGTTTTTAAATCCAAAAATTTTTTTTTTTAATATATATTATCTAAAAATAAAAAAACGCCGTAAAACAAAAAAAAAGGCTTTTAATCTATAATAAATTAAATAAAACAAAAACTAGTAAATATAAAAACCTAAGAAATAAATATATTTAAGGAAATTTAGTATATATTAAAAAACCAATAAAAATACAAACTAAAATTTTATATAAATTATAAATTTATATATTAAATTAATATTAAATTTTAAAAATATATTTAGTTTAAAATCTAAAATATAATAATTTAGGCAAAATAAATTAAATATAGCTAATATATAATTAATAAATTTAATTATTAGTTCATTAATATTTTAAAAATAAAATTAAACAAAAAAAAATTAAATATTTTAATAAAAAAATATATATAAATATTATTAATTTAATTTTAAATATTAATAATATTAAATTATATAATTTTAGGTTTTATACTTTTAATAATATTATTTTTATATTAATAAATATAATTATTTTTTGTTTTAATATTAATATTTATATATTAAATATTATAAGTTTTTTTTTGGATTTATTAAAAATACTTTTATTTAAGGCTATTATTAAATAGTTTATATAATAATAATACTACTAATATAATTTTTTTGACTTTTATAAAAAAATCCATTAATATACTATATCAAAGCCAATTTGTATTTTTATTATTATAAAAAAATTATTTAATATTTAAATTAGTTTAATTTTGATTTTACCGGTAAAAATTATATTTTTCAAATAAAAATTATAAAAAGCTATTAATTTAATTTTTTATTTTAATTGTATTTTTAATATTTGCATAGTCAAAGGAAATTAATTAAATATTATTAAAAGTATTTTACAAATGGTTAATAAACTTTAATAAATTCTAAAACTATAAATAAAATATAAATCTAATTTTATATAAAATTAAAAAAAAAAATTAAATTATTAAAAATATTTGTAACTTTTGGCCAAATAACGCAAAGCTATTAGAAAGCCTATTATTAGCTATTATAAATTAAATTAATATATTTAAAAGATTTTATAAAAACTTTCCCAATAATAATATATTCTTTAAAAAAGATTTTGCTTTTAAAAATAATAAAAAATCTAATAAAGAAAATAATGGTTTTATTGATTATTTATTTTTTATTTTTAAAAATAATAATAATAACTTTAATAATAATAATAAAAATATTATTAATTAAAGAAAATTCAATAATTTAATTAATTATAATTATTTTAATTAAAATAATAAAAATAATAATAATGGTTTTAATTAAAGGTTTTAAGTTTTATTTAGTTTTTATAATCTAAACGAATATATTAACTTTAATATATATATAATTTATAATTTTACATTTAAATT
Source organism: Lachnum nothofagi (assembly GCA_003988875.1). Lineage (NCBI taxonomy): Eukaryota > Fungi > Ascomycota > Leotiomycetes > Helotiales > Lachnaceae > Lachnum > Lachnum nothofagi. Next base: position 6,919 of record QYSG01002904.1, read on the forward strand.
TATATTTAATAAATTAAAAAAATATATAAAAACTTAAAAAATAAATTTTAATTATCAGATATAAATTTCTTTAAAAAATAATTAAATATATATAAAAAATATAAAAAATCCAAATTTATTTTAATAAAAATATAATATATATAATAACTATAAAATTATAATAAATAATAATAAAAAACTAATATAATTATTTAAAGTTATAATTAAAATTCCGGAAATATTTAATAATTTTATTTTTTATTTTTAATTTAATTATTATATTTTTAATAATATTCTATAAAAAACTTTTAAAATTAATATATAATCTATTTACTTAAAAACAATAATTACGGCAAATATATACCTTAAAATTATAGAAACTTTTTTTAATAAAATTTAAAAAAAATAAATAAAAAAATAAATAATATATATATATTTTTATTAATATATATATATTAATTATATATTAACTTTTATAAAGAAAAATATTATTTATAATAATAATATTTTAAATTTTTTTGTTTAAATAATATTTTGGAAAAATATTAAACTTTAATTAGTTTTCAAATATTTTAATTATAATTTCTTTTTGAAAAATAATAAATTTAAAGTAGCTTTTAATTATATATACTAATAAAACTAATTAATATTTGGATTTATTTAGTTATTTTTTAATTTTTGAAATAATGCTAATAGAAGTATATTTCTATTTTTGATTTTTAATATATTTATTAAAAATAGATTTATTTATAAAAACTAATTGTTTAGGTTTTTATTTTATAGAATTATATTTAAAGTTTCGAATAAAATTACTATTCCATTAAATTACTATTACATGTATTTTTTTATAAGAATATTATAATTTTTATTTAAATTTTAGATTTTTAAATTAAATTAATTAAATATTAAATTATAAATAAATTAAATTTATAATTTTATTTTAATATAATATATTATTTTAGTTTTATAATTTAATTATAAATTTTTTAATTTCTAATATAATTTTAAATATAAAGCCAAGTTAAATTTATAGATTTATATTTAAATTTTACTTTTATTTTTATTTATTATATATTTTTTATATAATTTAAATAATAATATTAAATTTATTGGTAATATTAGTAAAATCCTTTTTTTTAAATTAATTAACTAGCTGCTTAATTAAATTATAGTTTTTTTTAGGAAAATGGAAAACTATATTTATTTTATAAAACTATTAGCTATAATTAAAAAAAATAATTTAAATTATTATTTACCAAATTCCAGTTAAAAATTATAAAATTATTATTATTTTAATAATAAAATAAATAATGCAAAAAGAAAAAAACTTATATATACTAAAAATCGGCAAAAAGGCGCTGAATTCGCATATTACTGTAGCACTGAAAGTTCAAAAGCTTGACTTTGGCCGCGCTCTCTCGCCCCACAGCACCCTCAATCGCTCTTCTCCGACCACCCCCTTGTCCCTTGTCCCTTGCACTTCTTCTTTCTAACCAACCAATAATGATCTTCATTTGAGCAGCGCACGGGGGAATCAAGCTTACTGGCTTTCGTGTGCTCAATGGGAGAGACGTCTTTGTCTTTATAGGGAGACCCTTTTTGAAGATGAATTTCATAGCTTTCTCGGAACTAGGAGCATACCATAACATTAAGAAATCTGCCGAGGACTGCAGAGCTATATCTACAAGTAAGCAAGTGTGGGATTGTCGCTGATCTAGAGATTCGTTTTAATGAATCGTTTTCTCTTTTTCCGCGAAGCCTTTATAAAAGTCCAGTTGCATCCTGCTTTCTGGACCTCTTACCCGCGCCTTGCAGCTCGAAACCTTCCAAGCATAGCAACTACAACACCAAGTCTTTCCAAGTCGCCTCAATGTCTACGTCTCGAGCACCGTATAGTTCCAATTTCCGCCTATCCGTTCGACAGCATCACCTCACACCTCGCACCTAGCGCCTCAAACAGGTACTGGATCCAACCACGTCCATAACCTATCAACAAGCTTCCCTCACATCTCACGCGTATAGCGCCATCTATCGAAATGTCTTAGAACAAGGCTGTGCTTACGGAAGACTTCGATCTTACATCAATTACCCTCTAGCCTATTCAAGATGTTTCAAACGCTTTGGCCGACGCCAAAATCCAAGGCATGCAAAAACAGCGAGAGAAAAAACGATTATAATAATTATCAAGCGGATTTCCGATGCGAAATAGTACTTGCTCCAGGACCCAGCTGATTCTCGCGTAGAAATAATGGAAAAGTACCTCTGGATTTACGTAATATACTGGAGGTCGGTAAATAAGAAGCTAGGAAGCTCGAAGAAGAATAGGTCAATTGGAACGCAGAGCCAGTCATCAGCTGCGCAATTCCCAAGTCCTGGAGTTGCAAGCGCAACGAGTAAGCTTGGAGCTGAAATCCAAGCAATGCTGCCGCAAACGCCCACCCCTCGAGCACCTCGTTACCAACAAGGTTCGCAAATGCAAATCATTGCAAATGCAACGTCAACCGCTGCTGTTGTTGCTTGGCCTCCCACGGTCCTACCAAAGCAGTTATATTGTCTGCAACGTTAGGCGCCGCCAATAGCTCCAATACGTTTTGTTTTGTTGATTATCTGATTTCGATTGCCATATAAGCTTAAAGTCTTTGATTGGGGCATAATTGAATAGTATTATCTCAGCAAATTTCTCGCGACCTGGCGAGGTGGCTAAATGTTCATAATGGTCAAGAGTGGAAAAGTATAGATTGATACTAAAACTAGAAATACTATTTAAGTACTAAGTGGGAAGCTTCTTCCGTACTAGAGGGGAGCACTTCCTATATATCAAATTCCAACCTAACATTCTATATAAAGCTTTAATGCTATTATTCTACTCCACTCCACCCCGCACAAAGAACTTCCAAATCAAGGGTTTATAAGCCAAGAACTTCCGATCTTCTGTGGTTAGTATAGTAGAAGAAATGGAGTATCGTGCTAAGCTGCGAAAGCAATACCGCGGCCTGGAGGGCAATAAATATAATAGGAGTCGTTGGAAGCATTTGGAATCGAGCAGGATCGCGGTGTAGATGCAAAGCACTGGAGTCGGTAAGAGGAGGGAGTGCTTCTTATAGGGGACAAAGACCCAGGCCGGGAAGTAAAATCCGGCGAAGGAGAGAATAGGTCGTTAATATGCTTTTGAGGATCTGAATTTGCTCTATGGAAAGGAGGTCGAGGTCGTGGTCGTGGTCGAGAACTACTGCATTATAAAGCCTTAGTATAAACTACAGAAAAAACCGGCAAATCATTAATACAACCAAACATAAGTAAAGTCTTCCTTTTATCTTATTCATTATCTCATCTCATTATTCGAATATACGTTCCGTCTGTATACATATCCCCAACCTAAGCACTCTGCCTGCCGTTATCCAAGCTTTTATTCCCCTTATACATATCTTCCTTATGTCTATATCCCACATAATATTCCAAATACACCACCACTACCCATGCCCACGCCTCTCCTCCTTATTCTTATCCCCGTCTTTTACATAGCTAATTAGTGAAAAAGCATAGAAACAGCAAGGAAGGGGGCATGCGAGTTTATAAGAAGGAAATAAAGAAAGTAATATGATATAATATAGGGTAAAGTAGTAGTGGTTATAGAGGGATTCGCTGGGTGGGGGGGTAGTAAAATGGAATGGAATTTATTTTTGAGCGGGGAGTAAAATGGAATAAAATAAAATATATAAATATAATACTACATCCAAAATCCGCTATTACCGCCTATGCCATGCCTCTCTTCTTCATCCCCTCCTCCTTATCCTCCTTATCCTCTAACTAGTCAGTGAAAAAGCATAGAGAAAACAAAGGGGCAGGGGCAAGTTTATAAAAAGGGGAAGAAAGAAATAGAGAAAGAGTGATATAGGGTGGTGGAGGTGGAGGTAAAGGGATTTATTCGCTGGGTAGGGGGGTAGTAGAATGGAATTGATTTGATTTGATTTGATTTTTAAGTGGTGAGTAGAGTGGAGTGGAGTGGAGTGGAATATATAAACATAATATAACATATAAAATCCGCTATAACTACCTACTACCTACGCCATTCCTCCCCATACCCGTTTTTCACGTAGCTAGTCAGTAAAAAAGCATAGAGGAAGCAAAGCAAAGGGGGAAGGTTATAAGAAGAGCCTTTAAAAAAGAAAAAAAGGGATATAATGTAGTAGAGGGATTCGCTGAGTAGGGGGGTAGTAGAGTAGGATAGGATTGGTTTTCAAATAATAAATAAAGTAAAATATAATAAATAAAGTAAAATATAATATATAAATATAATATAATATTTAAAATACGCCTTTCCTCCTCTCCTCCTCATCCCCTCTTTATCCCTATAAACTAATCAATAAAAAGGCATAGAACTTTAAAGCAAGGGGGCGAGTTTATGGGAAGGGGAGGAAGACAGAGAGAGGGGGTGATGTGGGATGGTGGAGGTGGAGGGAGGGATTCGCTGGGCGCAGGGGTGGTAGGATGGGATAGAATGGGATTGGTTTTTGAGCGGTGAGGGGGGTGGAGTGGAAGTGGAGTTGAAGGTTATGGGGTATAATGTTATAATGGGAGAGCGTAGAGGTGGAGGTGGAAGTGGAGATATATTAGATATAGTAATATGCGAGTTCAGCGCTTTTTTACTATTTTTAGGCTATATGCATTTGTTTTCTTTTTTGATTTATTTAATAATAAAAACTTTTTGAATTTATATTTTTTTAAACTATAAAAACAAAACTAGAATTTGCTTAATTTATATATTAATTTCCTATTTTCAAAATTAAATTTATTATATTAAATGATTTATAATTAATTTTAAAAGTAAATTAAATTTTGGTATTTCTAGTATTTACTTTAAAAAATAAATAAATAACTATATTTTTATATATATTTTTTTATATATTTTTATATAAAAAATATATATTGTAACGGGGCAATCACGTGGCCCCTGCACGTGATGCCCCTATATATATAGTCCCAGCTCTAGAGAATTACAACTTCAGTGCTTTGTTCTTACATTCAAGGGGTCTTTCACTTTTATTACTTTTACCCCTTTTTAATATATATAATAAATTTATATTAGATTTTTATTCCAATTAAAATTTTAATATATTTTATATTAATTTATTGATTTATTAAATTAAATATATATTTTAATTTAAATTTATAGTTTATATATACTTTTAATATTTTTTTTAATATTTTTTTTAAAAAATATATCAAAACTATATCAAAACCTATAAAAATACTAAAATCTATTATATATTTAAAATATTTATATAATATATATTAAATTAATGTTTTTAGTAATTTCTATTTTAAAAACTAAAAAATAATATATATATTATATATTATTTGTTTTTTAATTTTTTTAGTTTATAAATATTATTTTAATATAATTTATAATAAAATTATATTTATTGATATATATAGGAAGCAAAGTATATGCATAGGCCAAAAAATCGTAAAAAGGCGCTAAACTCGCATATTACTATATACACTTCTCACTGTAAACCATCCAAAACATCCCGCCGAAACCAAGGCCAATACTCCATTTCCAACCACCGCTTCACGCTCCCTATCAAGCCCAGCAACACCAATATCTCCGCATGGCTGCCCGTTCCCGCGTTCAGAAAACGCCAGGGGCCAAGTAAAGTCTGCTTATCCCTTACAATTAGCATTTACTTCCTTAGTCCCAGTCAAATCAAATCACAAGACTTACCACGTCCCCATCCCCACCCCCATCCTTCCAGGCAATCCTCAGCCTCCACTCGTGCCCCACGACCGTCCACCCCACAAACGGCATCATCTCATCCCCTGCCGCCCCCCCGCCCGCGCTCTTCCACAGGCCCTCGAGCCGCGCCAAGCCAGCAGCGCACCAGACAGCGAGCTGCATAATCGCCTCGTTGTACCCGCCGCCTTGCTCCTTGACCTCGACGCCGCAGACCAGCGGGACGGTGCTCGTCGACGCGTCCGTCATCTGGCTGAGCGCTCGATCCGGATCCGCTCTCAACGCGCGTCTCACACCTTCCTCCTGCTCCCCCAGGCTCAGCGCGAAGTCCGCTTTCTTCGCGAAGGATTGCGAAGGGTGTTGAGGCACGAAAAGCGGATCGATGGCTTGTGTCTGGATGCTGTGCACTCGCAGCAATCTGTCGTCGTCGCCCACGGCAGCGCGCAGCACGTCGTGGACGACTTGCACCCAGGCGCTCTCGTCGCGGTGGTTGTCGGCGCAGTCGCGCGCGGAGTTGTATATCCTATCTACCGTCGCCCACAGTGCATCTAACTGCGCTTCTGTCCTTTCGTCACCCTCTGGCTCGAAGAGGAGGGTCGGGTCGTTCCATGAGAGTGGATCTTCGGCCTCAAGCCGGGACTGGAGGTGTAGAGTTAGCGGTCGAAGGAGAAGTAGCTACACGCTGAGCCGGCATACCTGCAACCCCCTCGGGATGACTCCCCGCCTTATGCTCCCCACCAAAGCCGCTTTCAACGCGCGCACGCGGCCCGGCTCGGCCGCCTCGCATCGCCGGTCCGGCTGCAACACCCGCACGCCCGGCGTCGCGAGCCGCAGCTGGTGCAGCGCTTTGCGTGTCGGGCTCGGGGAGCGCTGGCGTGTCGAGGGGGGCGTGGGCCGCAGGATTGGGCGGTGCGCGCTGAGTGTGGTTCTGGTGCCGCGGGAGCTGCTGGATGCGGTCTCGGCCTCCTGATCCTGGTCCCGATCCATCATCCTTCGTCTTTTTCGGGGTCGTCCGCGTCCGCGTTCTTCCGTCCTGCCTTGTTGCCGCGTTGATGCTGAAGGCGAAGGTGAGGTTGAGTGCGGTGGCGTTCTTGGCGCATCCGCTTTCTGTGGCGATGGTGGCTCTGTGTGTGCCAGCCAGGAAGTGATGAGGCTCTCGATGTCTGAAGCAACAACGGAGGGTTGGGCATTGATGTCCATTGTTTTATTTTGCGGTGGATGGTGAATCCATAAACATATATGTGTATGTGTGTGAGCAGGATGAAGAGGTGTCGGGATATTTTGGTTGGTGGTTGGCGCGGCAACGCGCTGCAATCGCACTCACGAAAATTGGGCTTGGTTCCGCGTACTAAAAGCTAGGGCAGTATCGCGGAGCAGATCGCATGGCACGCAGCAGGTCTTTAGGAACCCCTTTTACACACTAAATTCCGACCCGATATACTTACCAGGTATTAAATATAGATTAGATTCTTGGTACTTTATTGCTCACTACCTCCGAGAGAAGGTGTTGGCCTGTAAATGGCCTGTAAGCACATCTTCAAGAACCGCGCGCAACTTTTCCCACATAGACTTACGTGTAAGCGGAGACTGATTCTGTAGGTCTGCGAGAAGCAGTAGTTATTGATTCCTCCTCGGGATAGTATGGATCTGCCCCGGGATGCACTTCATCGTCCTTGCCAGGGCCTTTGAGGGGTCGAGCTTTTGCCCAGAGTGCAAGACCCAGCAGAGCGAGATCAGCTGACATGTGATCATTATCGTCTTCACCGGCTGGGGGCATGATGGGATAGGGCTGAGAAATACGCAAGGCGCCTTTGTGGCCTTCGTACTGGATGGCTACAAGCTCCTTCTCGGTCAGGATCACGCCGTATCCACATTGCCGCTCACGCATGTAGAAG
>QYSG01003003.1:0-54634 GCA_003988875.1 Lachnum nothofagi
TTTATTTATTTTATTTATTTTATTTATTTTATTTATTTTATTTATTTTATTTATTTTATTTACTTTATATAAACCCCTAGGACCTTTTATTATTATTATAAATTATAAGTTTATATGGATTATAATAGCTATAGTGGCTATAATGGCTATAGTAGCTAAATAGTGCAGTAGTATAGTAATGCAGTGGTATAGTGGTGCAGTGGCTGAAGTGGCGCAGTGGCATAGTGGCTGAAGTGGCACATGCGGGCCAGAGCCGCATGTACATGCGCAAAGCCGTATATATGCGCAAAGCATATAATACAGGCTGCAGGCATATACAGGTGCGGTATAGGCTGCAGGCAGGCATATGGCTACTCTATCAAAAACTTCAAAGAGCCGCATTATATACAACTTTAAAGCTATTATAAAAGTAAAAATACCATTCGAATGCACTAGGCTAGCGCTATAAGCCAGTATTTTTTATATAAAGTTTACGGATTATAGCTAGGGCTAGTATAGCCATTAGTTTGGCGGTTGAAATAAGCATATAGCATATGCGGACATAATTAATTACTGGTTTACTTAGCCATAAAAGTAGAATACTTTTTTATGAATCTCTAAAGATTACCTAATACAATTGACAATAAGTCTCCCCAATGCCCGCTGCGCTGGGCAATAAGCTTTTATAAAGCCAGAAAATAAAACTATTGATTTTAGTTATTTAAATATAAAGAACTTTTAACTTTAGAAAAACTAGCCAGCTATAAACCGCCAATAAACTAAACAAACAATTATAATAATAATACTTTATTTCCGCAAATTTAAAAATAAATAAATTATTAATAAAATTATAAAACATTATTTTATCAATAAATAAAAAAAGGCTTATAATTATTAAAAAAAAAAATTTATTTTAAATATAATATTTTAATTTTTAGTTTTATAATTTAATTAATATTATATAAATCCAAATATAAATTTTATTTTAATTTCTTTTAGTAGAAATACTTTTTTTTTCCCCAATTTTAAAACTATAATTCTATATTATAACTTTTTTTAAAGTTATTATAATTAAAGAATTAATAATAATTAATATATAAATATAAATTAGCAAAAAGGCTATATTATTTTGAAATTTTGCAAAAAATATAAACTTATAATTTATCCTATTAATAAAAAAATAAAAACAAATAAAAATTTAGAATATAATTATATATTAAAAATTAAATATAACGCCGCTATTATTACCAAAACTTAAACTTAAATAATTTAAATAATTTTTAAAAATACCAAAAAATTTATTAATTAAATTTATTAATATAAAAATATTTTAAAATATTATTAATTTTTTTAAGTAGTATTTAAAATTTTTTTTTTTTTTTTTTAATAAAAATAGTTTTATTTTTATTAATTATTTTATTTATAAACACCGGTAAAATATTAGAAACTATTAAAAAGCTAATAATAATGCTAATAATACTAAAGTTTATTAAAACCATAAAAAATCATTGTTTTTAAAAATTATTTATAATAATATTATATTTTAAAAAAATATTTTAAAATATTTTAATAATTTTAATTTAAATAATTAATTTTTATTTTAATATATATAATTAATAATATTTTTTATATATTTTGCCTATTATTAACATATTTTTTAATATTTTTAATAAAATTATAATATAATTACAAATAATAGCTATAATAATTATTTTAGTTTTTTAATATTATATAGAATTTAAAACTATATTTATCATTTACTATAAATTTATTATAGCATTTTAGCGAAGTAAATTACTTTATAAAGCTTAATGCGCCAAATTTAGCCATTATATTTCAAATTTTATAATAAATTGATTTTTTTATAATAATTTTAATATTTATTAATAAAATTTTTTTATTATATTAAAATTATTAAATATATAATTTATAGGTAATAGTTATATTATTTATAAAATACTAATATTTTAGCTAAAATTTATAAAATTAATTTTAAGCTAAATAAGCCTTTTTATAATTTTTATATTTTCCTTTAGAATAAAAAGGTTTTATTTTAATTTAATATTTAATATAATTTTAAATTAAAATTTATAATAATAATAAAAAATAAAAAATATAATATAAATATTATTTTAGTTTTTGGTTTAGCTAAGTGCCAAATTTTTTATAGTTAAATAAAAAAATTAATATAAAGCTATAATATTATTAAAAATTATTTATTAGCTGATTAATTAATAATTATATATATTTATAGATTTTTTAATATTAATATTTTTATTTAAAATTAATAGTTAGAAATTTGGTTTTATTAAAATATTTTAATAATTTAATTTAATTTTAAATATTATAATAATTTTTTTAATATTTGAAATATAAATGTTTATTGGTTTTTTAGCAAAAAAACAAAATATTTAATATATAAATAATAAATTAAAAAAATAAAAATAGTTTTATATTAGTTAATAAAATAGAATTAATAAAATTAAATAAGGTTTTATAGTATTACTTATATTTTTATATTTTATAATATAATTTTATATTTTAATTTAATAATTTTAATATATTAAAAATATAATTTTTAAATTATCAATATACTGTAATTTATAGCATACCTCAAAATCGATGGAACTCGTTCCATCTGACTTTCATAGGGGCACGGCGCCTCCGGAGATCAACGCATTCGAGCACCATGGCTACTCTCGAGGTCCCAACGGGCCAGCCGAACTACGGAGATAGGTTGAGTACGGAGCTTTGGGATATCACCTTTGAGCACCTAGTTCGTCTTTCCTTTTCTGAGTATTGAAAGCTTGTGGCGTTGCTGGCTGTCGACCTGTGGCAAATTGAAAAGTCTAGATTATTGTGGGACTTTGTCTTTGGTCGAGTCATGGCTAACGGCTAATTTACATCTAGATCTTTAGTAACCCTCACTCTCTCGACAACGTCCGCCTCGTTTGCCAGTCATTCAACGCCATCGCTACGCCAGTCGTGTATCGCAGTCTCAACTTCACATTGTCGGATAAGCTGGCTGCAAGTCGCCCAAAACCCGCGGATCGCATAGTTGCAGCCAACATCAAGTCATACACAAAGATACTGAGGATAACCAAGCCTATATCCTGGTATCGCGGTGCAAAATCCCTTTCGGATTGTCGAGCTCTACAAGATCTGGTGTACGTTTTAAATTCTGGCGTCTCTGCGCTTTACATACCCCGGAGAGATATCTGATAATGTTCTAGGTGGCAGCATCACTTGCCAATCCCAAATCCTTTCCGGAACGTTCTCCAACAGGACTGCACCTCGCTAGCCACCCTGAATCTGACCCAGACTTCCTCAAGCAATTGAGTTTTCTGGTTGCCTCCTCGAAACAACTTGAAGGACTCGGTCTCCATGTAAAATCCAAACTGTCCCCCGCTTTTGGAAAGTCTCCAGCTATCAAACAGCTTGCATTTGTGGGGGACGATGAATGGCCCTACGACGCTGAGGAAGCTGCCCAGGTCTGGGATTTCTCACAACTGAGGCAACTTTTCTACGCGAATAACGTGAACAGTCGGCGCTCTTTGATGGATTCCATTCCTACACGGAGTCTTCGCGCTCTCGAAGACCTGACAATTTATTTAAAAGGCTCCGCTAAAAATCGCGAAGAGCATCTCCATGCGGCAGAAAAGCTATCGAAATTTATCTAGGGTCTACATCCGCTCAAGAAACTTCACGTGGTCACTTGTTTCCCTACCAAGGTTCTAAAGTCGATTGAAAAGCATGGAAAATGCCTGCATTCATTAAGATTGTCCATCAGAACACTGACCAGCCCTGCAACAACACCTGATGCACAGTGGTAGCTTGAACTTTCAGATATCCAAAGTCTCTGTGCTTCATGCTCCAACCTGACAAGACTAAATATTGAACTCTACGAGCCGAACACAGATGCTAAAGCTTCTAAAAACGTCTTTGACATGCTACGTATATCGCATGAATTTTTGGCTAAACCTTCATATTGTTATATTAACGATTCTCAGGGGTTCGGACTGGCGGCTGCCCGTATTCTGGCTTCACTCAGACACCTGCAGTTCCTGAATCTAAAGTATAATACCCGTTATGCCTCAGAATTCTACGATCACAAATTTTGCAGGCAAATATTCCAAAATCTGCAGCCTCAAAAGCAGGGACTAGCGTTTCAAAGCATCGTTCTCAGACTGGACAATCTTCGTTGGGAAGATAACTTCGATTTTGCCTGTGTGTACGAGTGGAAAGCTCCCGATTCGTGCAGAGTGCGCCGGTTGGTCGTTGGAGATGGTGGTCCCACAGTTGTTTCGGAGGATGGAGTTGATGTTTGGCAGTCGTAATGAATAGTGAGAAGGGAATTATCTGCTTCTAAACCTCTGAACCAACCCAAACCCTTAGTAGTATTTCCCGAGACATCTGAGGCTTTGTCATATTCATCTGTCAGCCAAATCCAGCGCTCTTGATAAAATGTGCCACGCCGTCTAAGACATAATTCCCAACATATTGGTCTCAATGTCACCATGATCCCTTTCATAGAAGTACCTAGGTACCGCACACGCCGGATACAATGGCCAGGTAGGTGATTGGCTATCTGTCGCAGGCTGTTGTGTAAGCGAGCATGTCTTGGCGGCATACAATGACCTCCATCCATGGACCACTTCTTCGACATCAGCTTCTCGACGCGACATCAACTTCGAACCAACCTCTTTGTGCCGTCCAACTATTAATCTTTAAACACATAGATATTTCAAGCGCGAAGAGCGCACGCCTATCGCCCCAATATGAATCCCGATCCCCCTTTCCCCGTCGTGGACGCGCCGTCGCATTACCGTTCCCGTAGTGCGAATGCTCCTGATTTTGGAGACATTCTCAGCACAGAGCTTTGGATGATGATATTTGAATACTTGGTATGACTTCCTTCGCTCTGTTTCCTCCCTTGCTTTGTGGGCACAATGCGCGTCTGATCGCTCCTTCCCTGATTTTAGCTAAGTCGTATTTAGGATTGGGATCGTGAGGAGACTACATCATGTCGCGCACTCAGAAATTTACGCCTTGTTTCACGTTGTTTCAATTCTATTGCCACGCCTATATTTTATCGCGACTTCCGGGGCTTTTGTTGGGACCTGGTAAAGCCTAGCCCGAATTCCTTGGCTTCCAAAATAATCGCCAATGTGCAAGCCTATTCCCAGACTATCAACATCATTTCGGAACTTGAGACCCATTTTGTATACGAAGTTCTCTCTGGTTGCAAAGCTTTACAAGAATTGAGGTACGTTTCATAGGCCGTGTGAACCTCCTTTCGCAGACCAGTTTTACATACAGGGCCATAACCCCAGTCCTTCCCATAGCATCGACGCAATGACGGCTAGTCATGCACAATCTTCTTTCATTTTGGATATATCTACGGATAGTATCTCATTAAAAATTTCCAGATTGAGGCCGGAACAATACTTGGCGTCCCCGATCCCATCGGCTCTCCACAAACATCGGCATAAAATTTGGCTTGATATTGATATACGCGGCGAGTGGAGATATTTTGGAGGATATTCTCATGTACTCGAATCCATTCCTGCCTCGAATCTCACATCACTTAGCTTCACGAATAACTGCTTGGGTGCAGATGAAGGTTGTGTTGACGACTTGAATGCCCTGTTAGTCTCTTCCAAACAGCTGAAAATCCTACGTATGCCTTCTGAGGCTCGCCTCTCTACCAAATACGGAAGACTGCCTCCGGTCGAGAATCTCGCTGTCGATACCTGGCCATATACATCCGACGAAGTCTTTCGCATCTGAGACCTCTCTCGGCTGAAGGAATTAAGGCTCCAACAATTGGACCCGCAATCTTTCATCGGGACCTTTCCAGCCGCAAAGTTGCCTGCTCTCCAGCGGCTCTCTATCGAGCAAGGAGATCACCTACACGATTCGAGCTCGCTCACTTCATGTTCTGTGGCAATCGCCAACTTTATAAGTGATTTTCACGAGCTGAAAGAGCTTAAGGTTTTAGGCTTCTACCCTCATGAAATTGTGAAGTCTCTCTCGAAGCACAAACAGACTCTTCGGCACTTGGAGCTTAGTGCCACAAAAGGGCCTCATAATGGTGGCGTAGATTGGGTTGGGCCCAACGAAATTCGAGCGATACGGGACGCATGTCCATGTCTGACAAGGTTAAGCTTCGATATGGGGGTTCATTGGCTAAGCGACGGTCAGAGAAAAAGGGTACTTTCTCCCCACATTAAAAGAGAAAATGTGATTGACATGGAGGCTTCAGGACTCGATGCTTACTATTATCGGAACACTGAACTCATTCAGAAACCTCAGGAGACTGGGTATCCAATATAATGGAGACCCCGAATTCGAGCTGTTGGAAGACAATTTCATGCAGAATGTCAGATCAGTTGTCTCTTCGGAAGAAGGGCGTGCACTTTGAGCACCTTTCAATTCGCTTGAGGGGCAATCTAGGGCTTTCCTGGGAAAGCCAGAGTCAGTGGGATTTTGATGAGCGATTGACGTACAAGGAGGCTAAATTCTCGGTGTAATGTATGACCTGGATTGGCACGACCGTTTGGCAATATTTGCTGTTGGAGAGCCTCATGCAGTTTCAACTTTGACTTCACGATGAAAATAATCTGCCGTGGGAATTGCCCCGTGCAACAGGATCGAAAAAAGTTTCGACAGCTGATTTGATCCCGATCTCGGAACTTTCGGAAGATCGCGGGGTATATAAAAGAAAGATTCTTTGTTATTTGACTACACCTGGACAAATCGGATCAGCGACGCTTCTTCTACTCTTTTCTAGTCAGTAGCAAACTGGGAGGTTTTGAAGTAGATGGACGAAATGTTAGCTCATTCATGATTGGCTGACCCAAGCCTACGGTATTTTTGATCATCGTGCACGGATCTCCCCGAAGTCCGAGTGGCACAGGAAAGGAACGTCAGTTTGATAACCAGTATTTGTTCTCTTTTCACACGTGATAACACTTAGTTCACCAAGCTTCAAGCCCAAACGCAACATTTGACAAATTTTGCCTCCAGATACATAACGACACCACCTTACAGCTCGGCATATCCATCCCACCGCTCACGATGACCTCAATTAACTTACCGCCTGATCTCGAGGTTCAGGCTGTAGAACGGTTCGATCAGCTGCGAGCACGTGGGGAGCTATTCTACGAGCCATCAGAACCAGAATATATCATCCACAACGGCTTTCAGGCAAGCGAAGCAATATCTTCTTTTCAACAGTGAGCTGATAAGCCTACAGTTTGAATTCCGAATCTCAAAAGGCATCAAGAAGAAGCCAATCCTCGCCGCCGATGCACCAGGACGGAGCCTACCTATTGGTCCATTCGTCAATCCAGATCCCAAGTTCGTCGTAACTTATGTTGGTCCCGCTCACACGCTCGAGCTGAGCATGTACTGTGTGCATCGCCCGCTGCTTGTCTTGCATACTAACGAATACCGTCCTCAGACCGACCCTCTAGATCTTCCGGACTTCGCTGCTGTCTTGGCGATCATGCGGACTATGAAGACGGAGCAACTTGTCCTGTACAATTGTGGTGTTGAAGCGGGGTCTTCTCAGGGACACAAGCACTTGCAATCATTCCCGGCCCCAGAAAAACCACTGTTCCCGGATACCAGCACCGTCTCCGAAGACGGATTAGAAATAGAACCATGGAGTATACCAGGAGTTCCGTTCAAGCACTGGGCGATGAAGTTCCCTGCAGATGCTTCGCCACAAGATCTACTTTCGAGATATGAGAAGTTGTTTGAGAAGACGGAAGAGGCGCTAGCCAGCATCGGGGCTCCAGTAGCGTACAATGTGGTGGTCAAGAAGCCTTGGATTTGCCTCATACCGAGGACTCATGTCAAGTCCCCAGAGGGGCGTGGCCCGACGAATGCGGCGGGGATGATGGGCCTGGTGTGGGTTGCGGACCAGGAGGAGAGAGATGACTGGACGAAGTTGGGGATGACGGATCACTTGGTGTATTTGGGGATTCCATCCTGATTGTGATCCTGGCGGGGAGTAGAATCTGGTCGTCTATTTCCCATCTTACGATTTCCCCAGGAGGTACAACAATTTCTATTCAGATTGAATGGAAATCGAGACTGCGTGGTGAAAACAATGCTGATACATAGATTAAAAGCTATTTAGAAAAGACAAGAGCGGAATTGACGAATAGACCACTAGAACGCCAATGCATTTATTCTTCAGTTCGCTATGTCTCATAGACCATCCTCCAAATTAAAGTCTTCTGACCATCGCTACAGTCATATGTAAGTAGCTACAATCAACTCATAGAAGGGAAGGAGTGCTTACCGTATCCCACTGACGCTTCGAATTTGCAAATCGAATGTCCGTCCCCAAGCGGATCTTGCCCTCCGGGTCATGGTTGACTGTCGAGGCATGGATCTGGATGTTGAGTCAGATTGCACTACCTCTTCGTTGCAGAAATCCACCACTTACCATATAAGATTTATGGAAGACAACGTCTCCCGCCTCATAGTCTGTGATGAGCCATTTCCTTCCGTATTTTTCGCCGAACTCAATGGGACCCTGAGCGAGCATACCTCCCGTCATCATGTTCTTGTTGAAAGCGCTCTCAGCTTCCTTATCACTCAGGCCGGAGGCTTTTGCCTTGACCATAAAGTCCTGCTCAATTTCTGCTCCGATCGTCGTGCCTGGCCACGCGTCAGTCGGAGGAACGGGAAATTGCTTGAAGTCATAGGCTAAGAAAACTCACTCCGCTCTAGGTAGATCAAACCACCACCATCCGCTTTGATATCACCGATTGGGACCCAGGCCGTAAGGACTGAATCCTCGCCGTGACGCAAAAAGATTTGGTCATAATGAACCCCAATAGCCTTATTGCGCGGCGTATTACTCCTCAAAATCGACCGCTGCAACTCATGTGTATCCTCGCCCCACCCTGACAGCTTAGCCGCAAAGCCAATCAATTCCGGAATCTTACAGAACTCATCTCTATAGAAAGGCTGAATATGCGACTTTGCACCCAGCTCAATGTACTTCACAGAAAGTTCGGCCTCAGGCCTCTCCTTCAGGTCATCGAAGTGCCCAGCTCCAAAGCCAGGGTAGTCGAGTGCATCTCGTGAGGAGTCGAAGATCCCATCTTCGAAGGCTGAGCCAGGCTTCACGACTCCGCTTGGAGAGAGGAACTTGAAGTATTCTTCTCTGCATTTGATGACGTCTGCTTTGGGGAGCACGCCTTTCATGAAGACGTAGCCGTCCTCGTCGTAGCGACGGCGGATTTCTTCGAGGGGCGTATCGAGAGTCGTTTGTTTGAGGTAGGCGAAGTTATCTGGTTTTAGCTCTCCATCATTGACGAAGAGCTGGGGGTGGTTGTCGATGTATGGCATTGTTGATGGAATGTCGAGGGGGGTTTAAGAGTTTGATTGTTGGAAGTGCACAAGACTGGCTTCGAGGTGCTCGAACTTGAGAGCTCGGCGCTGCAATTTATATGCAGTGGAGATATCTGGGTCTCGGGGGAAAGAAGTCCGGACAAAATTAGCGGGAGTATTTCTCGAGGCGTACCACAAAAAATGGTCTTCTCGGGATATTTCTCCTTCTGAGTTGGTGATGTTGGATACAAAGTTGTTGTTTCCAAGCCAGAAAGTGGCAAGTGACAGGACGTCTCAGACAACGTCGCATTTCAGACGTCAGACTTTAGTGGTCGTATTCTGATCCAATTGACCAAGGCGGCAATTTTCTCCGGATCTAGTTGAGAGGTGGGGTAGTTCATCAAGTCTCATGATTGGCCATCGGATCCGGGAATTTTTGCCAAGTCAGGAGGGGTACAGTGATCATCGTTAGCTCTTCATGTGGATGTGGGGACCCCACGGTCCGCTATAAAGAGAAATGAATGCTGAAAGAAGACATGTTCCCCGACCTATTCATTTGTTGGGATGTCACCTAAGTCTTCAACGGCGACAGAAAAGGCTGTGGGTCGGCGACGTGCATGGTATGATAAGGGAACCCTCAAGGATTAGTTTTACTAATTATTGTATGATAGCAATGAGTGTGAAATCCGGCATCTGAAATGCGAGTTTCCCCTTTTGCACTCTTCGCATGTGTCTTGACTAATATTTCGACTACAGGCAATGTTCTAAGTCCATCATGCACAGCTTGCCTTCGTGCTGGGCGCTCATGCACCGAGAAAACCAAATTTAGCTTCCGTCATGATCATAATCCCGGAGTTCGAAGACCGTCGAAACGGAAGAAAAGTAGTCATCCGGGCTTTGGGCAAGATCAGCATTGGATACCTGTAGTTCCCAATCGTAAGTTTCAAAATTTCCAAGCAACGCAATCATGAAGCTGGTGATGACGCTGACTCACTAAAGTCGTGTTTGTCGATCAGCCAAATGGCGAAGACTTGTGTCTTGATGCAAATGGGGCCGATAATGGGGACGAGTCGAGCATCGAAGGCGGATTTACCGGAGATGATGACCTTACGTTGACTGCTCTTCGATCACACAGCGAGCCAGGAGCTGTCGTGGGTTTTGAAGTCGATCCGAGCGTCAGCAGTTCGGCATTTGGGGATGGATCTGAAGCTGTCTTGAGTGCAGTGCCCTATCCAGAGACCCCTAAATCAAACCAGACATCTGCCGAGCTACCAGAAGCCCGTCACGACGTTGAGAGCTCTTCTTTGGGTGCACGCTTCCACAGTGATTTCGGTGTAGACGTACCAGCCCAGTCACTCTTTCCTAATGCTATCGCAAACTTTAGTTCGTTTCATAAACGAGACAGGTCTGAATCCTTGCTACCTTTGCAAGACAATGATGCCATACTCGTGCGGTGGTTTATGGAAAACTTATGCTGCTGGGTTAGTAGAGACCTTCATTACCCAACGAATTGACTATGGTTTTGCTTCTGCTGACAATAATCTAGTTTGATTATTGCGATCCCAAGAGACACTTCGAAAATATGGTTGTGCCTGCCGCATTGAGTGATCCAACACTACTCGATTCCATCCTCGCTGCGTCAGCAAAGCACATGAGTCTAAAAGGAAAATTCGATCCCTACGCTGCGGACAAGTATCAGAGACGGTGCCTGGAGACTCTCATTGCGGAATTGAATGATCCGAATATGCTCCTCAATGAGAAGCTGTTCGCAGGCACAATCATCTTGCGACTTCTGGATGAGATGACAGGTATGTTGTCGGCTTCTAACGTTCACACCTCTTTCTTCGTCGGCTTTGGTCATTCATGCTTAGGGATACCCCAGAACCCATCGGCGGAAGTCACACTCGAGCCCACATTCTTAGAACGCACATCCTCATTCGCGCTCGTCAAGACCCAGCTTCGGAATCAAGCCTTCGGGAAGCGTGCTTGTTGATCGGTCTCAGACAAGACATTTCCATCTCATTTATAACTCAGTATACTGTTCAGCCTTTGTCGGGGTATTCGCATATCGAACGAACCCTGAGTCCCACCGATGATTGGAGCTGGGCACAACGGATCATTGCTCATTCTGCGGATGTTGTGAACTACTGCTATGGGGAGAAGCCACGCGATGTTGATACATGGAAAGCGCTGAAGCAATATCTTGAAGACTGGGTCTCGTCGAGACCTGCAACATTCAACCCAATTAAAAGAGTGGCAGCGGATAATATAGAGGGCCAAAGACTACCAGAAGTCTGGCACTTGAATGATTGTCATGGTAAGTCTATATCAACATAGAACGCCCAATGCTGAATGAAATAGCTGCTGGGAACCAGTATGTTGCAATCTGTCGCATCCTACTATTATCACACAACCCTCAGACTCCATCGCTGGGATTTGATAGAAAGAAGGCGGAAAGAGAAATAGATGTAAGCCTACTTGGAGTATCTCACGATTCTCACCTCATGTACCGTATTCCACTACTCTGACATTCCTCCGTAGGAGCAAATCAAGAACCAAGTCAGGATAATATGCGGTATTGCCATTTCAAATCGTCAATTTGTGTCCGCGACGTTCGCTGCGGGTATGGTCATTGCAACGTGTACGAATCAATTCCTCAGAAGTGACGAGACAACGCTGACATGCTTGGCCAGGCGGCGAACGCTTCACCGATCGCACGGAACAGCGGCAGCTCCTAGACATCTTGACGGAAGCGGAGGGGCATGTGGCGTGGCCTTCTCTGAAATTTCAGGATACATTAAAATGCCACTGGGGAATGTTGTAAGAGAACGGAGACACTCTGCTTAGCTTTCGAACGGCCCTCCTGGTAGTATGTCTAAAACTGTCCGTTCGTGCGCTACGAGCCCGGTCTAAACTCCTTACTCCTTGAAAACAAAAAAAATTGCATGCCGTTCCCCGGCTTTTTCTGCCGCAGTCGTCATGATGCTCGCCAGCGAAATGTTCATTGCTTTATGTGACGGCGGTGAGCTACATCATAATTACTATCTGCGTTCTTCGACGGTTTGTATATTTGAAAAAAGTGAAAGAGCTATATTAGGACATGAGGGTAGCTGTATTTGAAGCTTGCTAACCAGAAGTCGTGCCTGGCAAGCTACCTCGTCTTAGTAAACTAAGCTTCAACGGGAGGATCGCGCACCGGCTTACTCCGGCTAGGGCATTTTATATTAGTGCCGCTTTTTGGACATGCTTTGAAAAGGTGGAACAGCCAATGAAATATTCTGGGAGCATATCATTGTCACCGTCACTCAATTATGCATGGCAGCATTTCTGGACGATGGAGTATGTACACGAAGTAGAATACATCTAGAATCTTATGTTTCGCACCACTAGCTCCTCCACCCAGTCGAAGCGCAATGACTCGCTGTCATGTTCATATGTGCAATCTCTCCCTTCAGAATCCCACTCGAAATCAATTTTCCCTTGATCACGGAAAAGAGGCGAGTGATGATGGTAGCAATACACTGTGTGGGAAACACTCAATTCTCTGAGAGAAACGCCGACTTTGTTGCGTATTAGTTCCCCTTTAGTGAAGATTCCAGCTCTCATCGCCATGAAGTCTTCCTCTTCTTCTCCTTGGTATTCGATCCGTAAGGTGTGTAAATGCTCGAAGCTGGCCAGCACCTGCAAAATATTCTGTACAGTAGACTGTCGACTAATTAGTATTTGATAAAAATTTGTACGAATTTTGAGGGGTTGCGTACATCGTAATATAATTTCAGATACAGCTTTCTCAAGTTGGGACTCGCGGAGTGAATTTGTTTGACAACGTCAAGCTCTATCGTCTCTTGTGGGTTCCCATTATTTGGACTCAGGAGTGCCAAGTTTTTCAATCTTGGTTTGCCGGTCACAAATGCTTTCCCCATTGTCTGGGGTACTTCGCAGGTGACACTGAGTTCCTCGAGTCTCGTCAAACCATCGATGAATTGTGCCATCTTCTCCAAGTGCAGGCGCTCGCATAGATCCTGATCATCAAAATTCTGCTCAATGTGTAGGACCTTCAGCTGAGGGAAGTCGTCTGGCCTAACCGAGTCCACGAATTTTCGTAGGGCGAAATTTCTCAGGGTCAATTCTGTTAAATGAGCGAAGTTCCAGAAGTTCGCAACAGCTACTTTGTCGTATAGCCAACTGGCCGAGCCTGATAGACTCAAAATTTTGATTGGAGCCACCTTGCCGTGCACATCGTAGAAATTAATCCCCATAGGCGAGTCTTTGGGATCCCAAGGCTGCATCTCTAGTACTTTAAGGCGTGAAGAAGACAATACTAGTTCCTTCAAAATTGCCTCTTCCTCTGGAGGTATTCCATCTGTAAGTTGACTTGCCATAATGCGTAGAGATGTGAGGTGGGACGAGGGGATTCCATTTGGCACTAGTCCTACAGGCGTGGATCCTGATGAAAGCATGATTTTAGGAAATACTTGGAACTCAAGTTGGACGTGAGGCAACTTGGATCGAAGAAAGTCTTGGACACTCATTGGTATGGCCGGTGATGCCTTCGTAGTCCAGCTAAAGCTCAGCGTCAGATAGAATAATCAGAGAGGAGTGATGAAAACGTACATGATCTTCTGGATGTGCTTGCAGGTCGAGAGAAATCTGACGAGTTGAAGACGAGCATCCGTATTATTTGCAACCCCGGGTCTATCAGCATGTATGATCCTCGCATGGTTTTGATAATGAGCCACGCAGCGATCAAAGGCAGGATGAAGGAGGGAAGGCGTCCAAAGAAGTATTTTCGGGTCGAGATGCAGCTGTCGATAGATTATGCCAGTGACAATGGCGTTTACATCTTGGCAGATCAGTCGATACCTACCGTTACCTGGCCGTGCTAAGTATCGAGACTTCAAATAAGTCAGCTATCGTCAATCTCGTGCAAAACCGTTAGAAGTCAATGATTGAGCACATACATCTTCAGTATCACGAAATAATTCTTCAAATATGTTGGTCCAAATCTCCAGTGGAAAAATAACCTGGAGCGTCGTGGTAGTCGGTGCGGCCGGGGCTACCACTTCTCTGCGGCGATGAGAGGCCATTCTCGGTATGAAAGTGCGATAATGAGAATGAGTTTATGCAGAAAAGATTGCTGAAGAGAATGAGAAGCAAAAAGATAAATGGAACGGTTCGAACAAAGTGTGTGTGGGCAAGCCATGTCAGTCGAGATGTCAATTCGAACTAATTTGGTGCCGGGAACAAGTGAGATAGAATAAACAGCCAAGTCTCCACTAGCGGCCTCAGAAGCATGGAATAATGTAAAAGCATTGTGTAGTGCCGGGAGTGGCCGCTGTCAAAATGCAAGAGTTAATGAAGGGGGGGGGGAGAGATTAAGGCGTATAGCATTCTGAGAGAGAAGACAATCAGGGTGGGTAGCAGCTTCTTGTGTAGACCTGGATGCAAAGCAGGATATATAGCGGAATTATGTTCTGTCTTCGTATAGCAGGTGCGCTCGTGGTCATGTTCACAAATTATGAGTGATGTGAAGGGCTTTCTTCGAGCCCTTTGGGGGATATCAAGGACCCTGAGGGGTCGTCGTATCATTGCCTGATAGATACACACCCACCATGCTTAGTGTCTTGGCCTCCGCGTCTCCTTTTCCCAAACGCGTGCCAACGTCAATATTGGACTCCATATCACCTACACTCACGAATGAGGAAACTGGGTATCAAATCGAACCCGAGAGGCCATTAATATGACCTCCAGATGATCTGCGCACCATGTCTGACCTCAAAATTGGCCAGACCGTCGAGCTGAACGATGGCCGAAAAGGACTTGTCCGCTACGTAGGACAGCCTCAGTTTGCGGCAGGCGACTGGATTGGAGTCGAGCTCGAAGATGCAAGCGGGAAGAATGATGGGTCGGTACAGGGGGAGCGGTACTTTGACTGCGAGATGGGCAAGGGCATGTTCCTGCGGCCGACAGCTGTCTCAATCATTGCGCAGCCAGCACCAAAACCTGCAGCTGCGAGGAAGGTCTCGCGGCCTAGCAGTGTTGTCGGGCCGGGAGCTGCGGGAAGAAGATTGAGTTCTGTGCAGGATGCAGCAGCTGGCAAGCGGCAGAGCATGAATGCTGCAAGTCCAAGTCCTGCGACTCGAGGCTCCCGTCCCTCTAGTATGCTTCGAGTAGGTCTCCCATATGTGCGATGTATCTGGGTCGGCTTCTAATGCAGTGCTATAGTCACCGACTAAATCTCCTACGAAGCAACTATCTCCTACAAAACAAGTGTCCGCTGCAACATCTGCATCCTCGACCCCTCGAACCGGCACCCCATCGAACGCCCGAGCTCCGTCTGGAACTGTAAAGCCACGCCCCAGTACTAGTGGTCCCCGAACATCTATGGGTCCACCAGCTGTACCTGCATCGCGAACTTCGAGACAGTCCCTCGCGGGTGGTCCGGGGGTGGGTAACAGGACGGCTGTTCCTCCAAGTAGGACTTTGAGCAGTCGAACTTCTCTCGCACCGAAACCGAAGCTACGAACGGGAGCGGAACAAGTTGGATCGATTGGTAGTCAGTTGAGCGGCGGCCAGGCCAACGAAGACGGTGGACAAGACACCCCAGACGATGATCCATCTCTTTCTCCGAACAAGCCAGAGCGATTTTCTCCAGCATCCGCAAGCCCTGTGCTTAGTCGAGTCTCTGCTGCAGATCGCCAACAGCCATCGCCAGCGAGAAGTGCCGCTTCTTCGGGGCGGCAAAGAGGCGCAGGTGGGCACGCGGCTACCAATCGTGAGATAGAGGACCTGAAAACAAAGCTTCGCGTGATGGAAAAGAAGCGTTTGGAGGACCGAGACAAGCTGAAGAGCATGGAACACTACAAGTCAGAAATGGCAAGATATGAAGGCATAATTGAAAAGTTACGCAGCCGATACCAACCCCAGCAACAGGAAGTCACGGATCTCCGGAAGGAGCTCAAGGAAGCTGAAGCTAAGATTGAATCGATTGAGGCCGCGCACGCAGATCACGAACTTGCTCTAGAAATGGCCACGCTGGATCGAGAAATGGCAGAAGAAACCGCGGAAGTGTTGAAGACGGAGCTGGAAGCTTTGAAGCAGAAAGCAGAAGAACTAGAGTTGGAGGTGGAGGTTCTTAGGGAAGAGAACGAGGAACTTGGAGGGGAAATGAGCCCGGAAGAGAAGACCAGCCAGGGTTGGCTGCAAATGGAGAGAAATAATGAAAGGCTTCGAGACGCCCTCATTCGACTGCGTGATATGACGCGACAGACAGAAGCAGAGCTCCGAGACGAGATCAAAAGTCTTGAGGAGGACGTACGCGAATACAGCACTGTGAAGGAGAACTACGATACTGTGAAGGAAAAGCTGGCCCAGTCTGAGGCTGGCGTTGAGGACCTGCGCCAGCAACTCGATAATGCGCTTGGTGCAGAGGATATGATTGAAGAGCTTACTGATAAAAATATGGCTATGAGCGAGCAGATCGAGGAGCTGAAAGCCACGATAGAAGATCTTGAGAGTCTGAAGGAGCTGAACGATGAACTTGAGATCAATCATGTTGAGACCGAGAAGGAGATGCAGGAAGAAATTGATTTTAAGGACGGTCTGATCAGCGAACAGGCGCGTCGTGCCGCTCAGCAAGATGAAGCATTGGAAGACATGGAGTATACTCTTTCACGATTCCGCGAGTTGGTTACAAATTTGCAGACCGATCTTGAGGATATGAGGGCGTCACATGCAATGACAGAGACCGAGTCAGAGCAGTTGAACAGTCGATCTCGCGCCATGATGGACTTGAATATGAAGCTCCAGGTATCTGCCGCCAAAACGCAAGTCAAGACCATCGATCTCGAACTCCGGCGCCTAGACGCTCAAGAAGCATCAGAGCATTTGGCCATTGTACAGTTGTTCTTGCCTGAAGCGTTCCATGCTGATAGAGATTCTGTCCTTGCGCTGCTTCGATTCAAGAGAGTTGGCTTTAAGGCAAATCTTCTACACAGTTTCGTGAAGGAGAGGGTCATTTCTCAGCCATCTGCCGGCCACGAAGATGATCTCTTCTCCGGATGTGATGTGCTTGACAAGCTGTCATGGGTGACCGCGATGTGCGACCGGTTCGTGAATGCCATAAGTCACTGCTCAACAGAAGAGTTTGCCAAATATGAAGGCGCTCTTTACGAATTGGAGCCAGTGGAAAGAGCTCTGAACGGCTGGGTCGATGGTCTGCGACGAGACGAGCTGAAGGAGAAGCAGTGTGCAGACGAACTCCAACGTACCATCGCTTTAATGTCTCATCTAGCCGAGGTGCACATTTCGAACGGTTTGGCAAGCTATGCTGATGAGGTACATATGCGCACGCTTGTAATGCAAAGCCACCTCGAAAATGCAGCTGCAGCGATGTCCGCGGCCAAGACTATGGTCCAAACTGCAATTCCCAGCCAGGGCGACGAGGAAGAGCTTGCTCAGCAATTTACGCGAAAGACGGACTCTATCATCACATCAACTCGCAGTGCCAAGGTCGTGATTGGCAAAGCAGTCAGAGCACTTGAAGAGTTGAAGACCCGCTCATTATCCCTTACCCTGGACACGGCCCAGACATTTGAGCAATGCGAGACAGCTACTGAGGAACTCGCTAGATTCTCACGACAAATCGGACACGATCTTTGCACACTGCTTTCAGAAGAAGGCAAAACGGAGCCATTTACATATCTCGAAGTTCAGAGCACAGTGCATAAAACTACGACTGATTTATTCGCTTCCAGCGAATCTGACTTGTTCTCTACATACGCCAACAAGCTCCGCACTCTAACAGCATCTCTCATGGACCTCGCCGCTCTAACCTCGGATCTCGAAATGACCCAAGAATTCGAACGCGCCCCCGCCCCCTGGGTCCTCCGGTCCCAGGAACTCAAATCCTCCAAAACCGTCTCCGTCAACGCCGAAGAAGAGATCCGGCGCCTGAAAGACGATAACCACGAGCGTGCTCGCCTCATCGCAATGCGCGACCAGACCCTCGAGGAATCCGCCGTCAAGATCGAGCTCCTCGAAAGCCGTATGCGCGACGCCACCAAGAAGAACGAGCGCATCACCGAGCTCGAGGCGCGCATCGAAGACGCGAAGAAACGAGAAGCTGAGCTCGCAGAATCTATCGAGACGCAGAATAAAGACCTCGCGACTCTTGAAGCGGATCGCGAGAAGTGGAAGAAGATAGCGGAGGATACGAAGGCGCTCGGCATCGCGGCCCCGGGCTCAAAGGCGGGGCAGGAGCGAGCGGTCGCGACGGCGAGGGAGATGGAGGCACTGAAGACGGAGATTGCGAGTCTACAAGCGGCGGTCCGCTTCCTGCGCGAGGACAATCGACGCGCGCGCGTTACGGATCAGCAGACTCTAGATTTCTTGTCTGCGCCGCTGACGAAGTCGAAATCGAAGGAGGAGCAGCGCAAGGACCTTGTTCTTGCTGAAGGCCAGGATGTGCTCAATGAACTACTTAATCTTACTACGAGCGCTAAAGTCTACGATCTCAACGCTATCCCGAAGAATAAACTTGCGTGGCGCCCAGCGAAGAGCACACCGCAATATCATGTCGCGAAGCAGAGAGAGGACTACGAGGCGTGGAGTGGGTGGAAGGACGCAGTGGTTAAGAAGGTTGGCGTGCTCGCTGAACGGGATGCGAATCGTGGGCAAGGGAAGGTGAAGAGTGTTGCTGCGAGGGTGGCGCTTAGGGTGCCGGGGCTGGAGAAGGCGGGAGGAAAGGGGGGAGAGGTGGAGATTGCGGATCCAGAGGGGTGGGAAGATTTGAGGGGACGGCTTGGGTTTGTATAAATGAGTTGACTTGGGACCGGGCAGGCGGTTGTTCTAGGTGATGATTGTTTTATACCCTGGGAGATAGGATTACTGCATGAGAGATTATCATAGCTATATGAGGAGATACCGCTGTAATGACTACCAGCCTAATAAGCTTGACGAATTGAACTTTCGAAAAAAGTAAATTTACTTTGGATGGACCACTCATAGGAGAAGCCTCCCTGGGTCTGGCCTATTTGGGACAGATTTACCTGCTCTAGACCAATCAAAAACCCGTTATATGCCCCTGGTAAATATCCATTGGATTTAATATCCACTTGATTAAGGTATTTATTAATAACTTGAATATCAATTGCCTTAATTCTTAACGAACTAGATTTGAATTAAGCCAAGATCCCTTTCTAAAGATGATTTTCAGTCCATCAAAGTAAATCCTGATGCTGCTGGGCAGGTCTACCTGGCTGATGGGGCCAATCACGTGACACATATAGTTACCTGTCTGAAAAGGCTGCCCACCAATGCTTCCACCAAGCATCAACATTAATCTGCCGCTCACTCCTTTCATCAATGACTCTTGCGTTGGGAATTTCATTCTGGCGTTTGGGTCTGTTCGGGAATGCTCCTGCTTCCGCTTTCGATTCTCTCGCTGTCATTCACATCGAATTTGTTCGTCCGAAAAGTCACGTCCTGAGCTTATCATTGTCACACTTTATAGTTACATGGCTTTCAACGAGGATTGAATGTCTTGCCTTGGGATCCTCACGTTTGAGATGTGGAGTGTGAACATGATACCGCCGGACCGGGCCGTCATGGGATTTAATTTGTCTCGGTACCATTACGGGTGTGAATACTATTCACAATAAAATCGTACCCAAATCTTCGAGCTAGCGCGTCATATCTATTTTCCTGTCAAAAAACAAATCCGTGTGCTGGTTTCCTATCTTCCTACCCTTACGTCTTTCTTCAACCCACAACCTCCCGTCTCCATCACCAAAACGCATTACGATGGACTCCTCCAACCCACCCACGATGAACGACATCCGAGACGTTCGAGCAGTAGTAGACTCAGACAGCGACGATGAAGGCGGCGTCACGAGCACTATTCCACTAGTCTCTGATCCAACGGCTCAACCTACTTCTCCTGAACCGTATTCCGCGAATGAGCCTCGTCCAAGTGGAGATGGAGAGGAGGATATGGACACAAATAGCGGAAATGTGGAGGAGACGATGGATATGGATAGTGGAGTCGAGAAAAGTAAAAAGGGCAGAGCACGCAGACCAAGGGATGGGAAGATTAGTCGTCACGAGCGCCATCGTCTTTCCAAGAAAACAGACGCGATGGCCATAGACACTGAGTCCGGTACCAACAAATCTACTAGGGATGACAAAGTCTCTAAGCAAAGAGTATGTCACAATTTCCCGCCATCTCCCAGACGATTAAATACTAATTGGCTTTGTAGAAGCGACGCAGCGAGACGGCCCAGAAGAACAAAGCCGTAGACGAAAAGCGCAAGGCAAAGGAGCTAGAAATTGCCATGAAGGACTTGAGCACGAAAGGCAGGGGCTTGACGAAGGGAGCAAAAAGACGCATTAACGCGTTAAAGAATGATGAGATGGTCCAAATGATGGGCTTGGCTGGGGGCTTGAGTATCGGTGAGGGCAACCAGCAATCCGCTTCGTCGACCGAAGAACGAATGGCGAAATTGAAGACTCGGAAGGAGAGGCGGAAGGAGGCACAGGAAAAGCGGGCAGCAAAAGCGGCAACGATGAAGGGCTCCTGCACAGATAGTTTGACGTTCCCTTTGGCGCCCGATTTCAAGATTCCTGAGACTGGACGCTTGGGCCGGATCGCGGATCAGTTGAAGATTGCGCTGAGTGGTGTTAGTTTTGAAAATGATGAAAATCTTTCGGTTGAGACGAAGGATCATATCAGGGAGTTTCGGAAGACCTGGCTTCCTGACGGTCAAGTTCCAGCACCGGATTACAGAGAGACTTTGGTAAGTTCTTTTGCTCCTTCTGGACGTGTAGGTAACTGATTTATGAAAAGGCAAAGGTACTGGAGGATGATCGGGAAAGAATTGTGAAGAAGAAGGAGGAGCGAAAAGCTATGGCTAAGACTGTTAGATTCGCAGACGGTCTAGGACAACCCGGCAAGCAGCCTAATGGGGATATCGATATGGAGAGTCTGCCCGTGAAGAAGGGGCGCAAGCCAAGAGAGACTAAAGAGGAGAGAGAGGCTAGACAGGCGTTGGCGAGGGCCTCGGAGATGGAGGTTGATTGACGGTGCGGCTCAACTTAAGTCAGCTCACCATGAACAGCAAAAATTCAGGATATTCTACCTAGGCTGGGTGCTAGTGGTTGAAACATTGGAAGTGAGCAGTACTTAGTGCCGATCTTCCTGCCCACCACAATGCCAGCAGCCTCAAGGTTGATTTTTGTATACCCATAGTACGATAAGGAATTGCGAAGAATAAACAAAGTCATCTATAATTGCCTATTTATAGCCCTCGCTTGAGGAAAAGGGGGGAGGATCTGACTGCGCCGCTAAAGTGTTCCAGAATCTCCAGCCACGGGACCCCTGAAATTCGCCCTGAGACAAGACAACACCTTTCCGCCAACAGCGGCGCATCCTCCGTGCGCACGACCAACCTCAACACTATGTATCCAGCGCAATAGCAATACCCTTCGACTTCTCTTCTATTTGCTTGTACATTAATTTAATACAATGCGCTTCCTGCTGCTAGCCGCCGGCGCAAGTGCTGCAACGGCAGCGTACGTCCCTGGAAAGGTATTCGATAGATTCATCACAATATGGCTGGAGAACCAGGTACGACCTCAATGCGAGACCGCGTGCATATACTGACGTCTCCCAAGGATTTCACAGAAGTGGAGAAGAATCCCCACATCCAGAGCCTCTCGAAACAAGGCATCCTCCTCACCGAATACTACGGCCTGACCCACCCCTCGCAACCGAACTACATCGCATCCGTGGGCGGAGATTATTTTGGATTGAACCACGATGAGTTCGTGCAGATACCGCAGAATGTGTCTACGATTGTGGATTTATTCGACACGCAGCTGATTAGCTGGAAGGGGTACTTTGAGGGGCTTCCTGGGCCGGGGTATATGGGCGAGGGGAACACAGCGCAGGACAGCAGGCTTGCCAGCGGATATGATTATGTGCGGAAACACAAGTGAGTGTCTGCCACCCCAATATAGCGGAGGGTACTAATGATAGCAGTCCCTTCATATCCTTCGACAGCGTAAGCCGGAACGGCACACGCCTTCAGCGCATCCAGAGCCTAGCATCTTTCCACCGCGACGTCGCCGCGAACAACCTCCCGCAATACGCACACATCTCGCCTGACATGCTGAACGACGGGCACGATACAACCCTCGAATATGCCGCAAATTGGACTGAAGCCTTCCTCACGCCGCTCCTCGCCAACGAGCAGTCCATGGAGAACACCCTCATCTTGCTCACGTATGACGAATCCGAATCGTACCCGATACCGAACCGCATCGTGTCGCTCCTCCTGGGCGGCGCGGTACCCCAGGATAAGAAGGGCACGAAGGACGATACGCTGTATACGCATTACTCCATTATCTCGACGCTGCAGAATAATTGGGACCTGCCGTCCCTCGGCCGCTTCGACGCAGGCGCCAATGTCTTCGATCTCGTATCCTCAAAAACAGGCTACGTAAACCACGCGCCCTCAAACCAGGCCTCGATCAACAACTCGCTTTCCTACCCCGGCTTCCTCAACATGCTCGAGCAGAAACCACTCCCTCCTCCGAATTTACAGCTTATTGGCGCGGGCGGAAAGGGAGTGCTAGAGGATATTAAAGAGACGTGGAAGGGTACGGCGGGCGAGGATACGCCGTATGATGGCACGGGGATTGTGTATGATGGCGGCAATGGAGCGGAGAATCCCAATGTGCCGGTGTATAAGGCGCAAGCGCCTGCGCCAGAGATTGGGGTTACGGCGCGGAGCCCCCCGGTCCTGGGGAAGAGGAATATGGGGGCGTCGTTTAAGGAAATAAGCTGGGCGGGGCTGGGCTTCGTGGCGTTTGCTGTGGCGGCGTTTGTTATGTAAGGATTGTATACTTAGAGGGTGTTAATACGGCATTTTTGGCGTTAGGAGGTAGGTGGTCTGGACATGGACCGAGCAATTCTTAGATCGAGGACAAAATCGATTTCAAACATCAAGACAATGTTCCTGGAGTTCTGAGACTTTCATTCTTGATCCACGAGTGTGGACGTCATTCGAGTCACCGCGATGATTGTGAGGCGTGATTCAGTCTTGACCCGCCATGAATCACTCACGGCTCCCCCTCACCACAGCTATTTCTACCATGCCCATCTTCCTACCAAACAAACACTCTTTCAATCTCTCAAAACTTCTTACACATCCAATATGTCAGGTACGTACCCTCTCACCCTCTGTTCTCTCACAACTAACCCTCGCTCAGGCTATCCACCACCCTACGGTGCCCCTCCACCACAACAATTCTACGGCCAACCAGCCTATCCCCCGCCCCCTCCACAAGGAATCTACATCCCACCACCGCCCCAAGTTCCTGCCGGCTGGGCCGCGCTCTGGAAGCCAGACGAGCAGCGGTACGTGTTCATGAACCAGTCAACGAAGGTGGTGAGCTGGGAGTTGCCATACTATCCACCGCCACAACAGCAGCAAGGTGAGTATCCCTGATGCAGATTTTCTCTCTTCTTGTGAGAGGTGTGGAGTTCAGAAGGCTGATCGATGAATAGGTCGAAACTATGGTGGAGGATATGGAGGTAACGGAGGAGGACAGCAGAGTGGCTCGGGCAGCGGAAGTGGAAACGGAAATGAGAAGATGCTGATGGCCGCCGGTGCTGGATTGGTTGGTGGTGCGGTGTTGGGTGCTGTGGGCGAGGATCTTTATCGTAAGTGTTTTCCCCTCCTTTCCCCTCCCCTTGCACCACCTCCCCTTGTGCTGATGGATGTACTAGAGGATCATGAAGAGCGTCAAGATGAAGCGGCTTACGAGGATGGGTATGATGACGGTTACGATGGGAACTAGTTGTTGAGAGGATGGGATGGGGGAGGGTTAGAGATGGGGTTGCGAGCATGGCTTTTGAATGTGGTTGTCAGTAGTTGAGAAGGGAAGGTGGTATATACGTTGTTTTTTGAGCTCGGAGTTAGGGGATGGGCGTGACTTGTGATGTCCGTGCCTGGCGTACGAGGATGACTGGGTGTTTCAATGTCCTCCTTATATTGGGATATTCTGGAGTGTGTGAGTTGTGCAAAAATTGCGGCCCATATTGTGTTGTTTCTCCACGAGTGTGGGAAATTTGAAAGTTCTTCTATCCAAAGCTTTTCGAGATGTGTTTGCTTTGTTAGGTATCACCTCCAAGCGGAGGGCTTGGGAGCAAGTTTTTCTTTCCTTTTAAGGCATGCTTCCGATAGGCTTTCTAGCCCATAGCTTCGTCACCACTCGACGCCACATGCTGGTTCAAGGGCTTGCTTGCGACCGGGAACGTGTTTGCTTCATGCATATGTACATTTCCTTTGCAGTGGACCCTAGCTCTAGGACTCGATGAAAGGCCTCAACCCAGGAGCATTAGTCTCCGAATGCATGGGCATGCCTAAGTCTCCATTTTTGGTTCTTCTGCTACACCAATCACTCCTCCTACCGCGCGTATGCAGTACGATTCCAGAAGTCCGGGCAGAGCCCTCGCGGAGTCGGACTCGGAGCCTAAAAACTGGGCTTGATCATGCTGAGCCATTGCTGTTTGAGTCCCAAGTGGCTTTTTCGTGTCGATTTCACCTCGCGCTGGATCCAGTCAAGGACCTTATCACGGAAGCACAATCATTCCCCAAATATGATGAAAGGCACGCTTCCGCCATTTAAAAGTGACAAAATGGTCACGAACCATATAAGCCCGGTATTTTGGGAGATTAATGGGGCTCATTCCAGATACCATAGTGAGAATGGCGTGAGATGAAGCTATCTTGCCAGGACTCTCAAGGCCCACCCAGGCACTGGCTATGGCGCCTCTGAATACTAAAACTTCCTGGAGCTACGAGATCTTGGGATTAATAGCGCCCATCAATCCTCGATAAGATGGCTTCGCCGCGAGAAAATATCTTTGCGATTTAGATTCTGAGATATTTTACGAACATACTGTTGTTTTTTATAGGTAGTCTTTGAGTCCTTGTAAATATGGTAAGTAGCTTGGTTCCTATGGTTGTTGATCTCCATCTGGCTGACATCTTCGCAGTGGCCAACTACCGAGGCCGGCATAATCTCCCTCCCAGCCTCAGATCTCAACCGGGCGACCCGCTTCTACATCTGGGTCTTTGGCTGGTACGAAACCGGCCCGCAGGTTTCCAACGATACCGTGCGATACCTATCAGCTGGTAGCTTTGGAATTGCTCTCACTCGAGCGGGATCAGATAGGTACGCCCATCTGAATGGAGAGCGAGGAGCGTTCAGGGTGGCGGCGACAATAAGGACAGATGATGTGAATGGGGTATTGGGAAGGGTTGTTGATGCTGGAGGAAGGGCCTGGAAGTGAGTGTCCCAGTCCTTTAGGGTTCTGGTTGTGGAGAGCTAATGGAGGTTGCAGCGATGGTAGTCATCGGACGGCTGGTGAGAGTTTGGCAAACCAGAAATCTTACGCAGCATTCTTCATGGATAGCGAGGATAATTTGATTGGGATTGTGGACTCGGGAGACGCTGTCTAGGAGTCCTTGGACCGGGGTGAGGAACTTCACTGCCTTCGCGATTAGATCGGTTGACTTGTTCGATCGGCTCTTCTCCATGGCTAGCAAATAGCCCAAAACTTTTGACATATTTACAAGCATCGCAAGTTCTTCTACCGTTGCCTAGATCTCGACCCCCACATGTACTCCAAGAACGTTGATCTCACGGAGCGGGTAGCTGCATCCCCCCTACGATCGAGTCCGCCAGTCGCCAATATGTTTGCCAGCTGCAGAGCCACAAAGATGGCCATCTCGAGAAGATCATGCATGCTGCCCCTCCCCCACGTTTCAGCCACAAGCTGAGTTGAAAGGTCCCAGCCATCCGATTTTCAGGTTCGAGCTTTCCCTGCCCCCCAAAATTGTATTTGCTGACTATCACGTGGGTCAAATCATAGTATTTTATTTGGAGTGGGATACTAATCAGCAACAGATAGATGGAGTTGTTCGCCCTTCAAGTCTCTTGGATCCACTTACCCACACGACATATTTCATGTCTTGGCATCATTCGTTCCTCTCTCGAAGCCACGCCCAAGGGATTCAACACTTTCACCCGAGCTTCGCTATAGTTCTTCATATCGGTGCTGCGTCATAGCCATCTAGGTCCCACGGATGTGTTCAAGATCTACAAGCTTCCGGCCCCTATCTCTTCTAACTTTAGCACGGTATGTTTGACTAGCCACAACAACGAAACGGTCTTGAGGTATGACTTCATCGCTCGAAAGAACTGCAAGCACTCTGATATGCATTTTCCGGGCCTTAGCAGTCGATCTACTTTCAACCTTTCTCAAGAGCAACTCTTATCTGGTTGACTTGTACTCATTGAAGCATCTTCTACAATGCATGAGTGCAGACATCTGGAAGTAGAAGCTTCACCTTTGAAAGAAAATAACCAGCGCTTCAATCCCTAGTCGCACCTTTCACGAGATTCTTTCAATACGACTCAAAATCTCCTTTGATGGGCTTTTCTCTCTTCTGGCTACTACCTGATTTCTGTTGGCTTTTTTAGTTCAACAATTTACGATGGAGGATTTCCTAGGCAAGATTGCTTCTCTTGACTCTTCTTGTTGTCCCAAGAGTCCTGAGACAATAAGGAGAGTCCATCAACCATTCTGAGGGTGCTTGAAAGAAAATTTCTGCCAAGCAGAAATTCAAATAATGCACTCTTGACAGCTTCATACATCGAGTGCTGCACAGAGGTGGAGCATGACCATTCATCCTTTCTTGACGAATTACAGCTAACGCACTGGCAGAGCGTGTACTTACCCGCAACTAGACATCACACAAGCTTCCCCGTGTCTTAGAGCATAGACCTGCGTCGCACAGCTCTTCTGGTGGTCTTTCAAAACCGTTTCGTGCTATGATTCCTAGAATAGCCTCATGTGCTGCCAAGCATTCCGTTTGCACCTTCCCGCTACCTTCTGCGCCCTCAGTCCCTGCACACTTTGCGCTCTATTCCTGAGGCTCAATGGACATCATTCGAAACTAAATTTTCATCGGAATCATCTGTTCCCGGGAACGATTGGGAAGCAACAGGTCACGCAATCGAAATGTGCTGTTTGCTCCTGCCGCACATGATGACACACCCAGCATGCTGCTTTCTGCGCCACAATTGCATCAAGAGCTGCGTGCTAGGATTTTCTTTCAGAAGTCCTTCTAACTCACGAATGTCTCAGACGATTTCAGACAATTTGTTATATCCATGGCACCTGGTGAGCATGCATCACTCTTTGTCTCTCGCTGCGTTTGCTGCCTGGAAGAGCAAGTGCGCGACGAGGGGAAGGCAAGTACGTCCGGGAACGAAAGAGAGGTGCGTCCCTGGCGGAAAGGCAAGAGCAAAGGTGCACCTTCTCAACCTCTATATATACCTCACTTCTCTTCTTCTCTTCTTCTCCTCTCTCCATCGTCAACACACATCATCGTAGCAAAGTCTTATCCAGCCTCTTACATCCAGCACCCATTCCACTTATCAGACACTTTAGTTATCTTTGCTCATCATCAACTGCATCACTCCAATTCTACTCGCCACGCAAGCTGTCAAGATGCTCCACCTTGTC
Organism: Lachnum nothofagi; assembly: GCA_003988875.1. NCBI lineage: Eukaryota > Fungi > Ascomycota > Leotiomycetes > Helotiales > Lachnaceae > Lachnum > Lachnum nothofagi. The sequence goes on from QYSG01003003.1 coordinate 27,935, forward strand.
CATGCGATGATCTACCTCTTCGGTCTCCTCACCCTCATCGCCGCTATTCCGACTTCGAAGCCTCCATCTTCCATCGGTGCGCGCAATGCTTCTTACGTCAACTGCTTCAATGGCCTTCCCTTCTACAACTGCCCGACCAATGGTTTCGTCGGCTGCTGCGAGGTTAACCCGTGCGGTCTTGCCACTTGTCCATCCTTCTTGCCAAAACTCTATCCCGAGACATCCTACAACCAGTTCCTGTACTCTGGCCAGTGCAAACCTGGCTCCAAGGGCACTAAGCTGTTTGCAAAATATACCACACCAAATCTGACAGTTGCAAGCGGGGAGAGCTTGATCGACATCGTCTTCCATAGTCTTCCTTCAACTGCGAGAAACTGCTCCCTTGGCTGGTCAGCTACAAACGTCAAGGTGGATAGAGGCGACGGACTGGTTCCTGTATATCCTTGGAACTATGGTGAACGGACTTTCTACGTGGCCGAGGTTGAGTTCCTTTCCAAGAGGATCGGCCAGGCGTCTTTTCTGGAGTGGGTCCGCAATAAGAATACGAGAAAGGACAATCATACCATTGGCAATGTGCCATGTATGAATGCTATGTACTACGCCGTGTCTAACACGTCGAAAGTCACGCTTGAGAGGGACGATGGCACCGGCTTCTATATCACCTACGACTGTTAGACGATACGTGACTCAGGGCTCGCCTACTATTGTCAGTTCTCAACCTCGCGCCTGGAGTTGTGGATTGGTAGAAGCAGGAGGGCCCACACATTGTTGTATCTGTGTTGCCGGGTGGCTTAGCAGCAGTGCTGGCCCGCAGGGGTTGTTTCATTTCGCCTGGTCTTGTGGGAAATTCAGTTGCAAGGACTTCGGTGTGCGTTTGAATGTTGGTTTCTTTCATTGATTGAGATATGAGTGTTGTCGTCGTTGGTGTCATCCACTAAGGCCAGGCTCATAGTCTTCAAAGTACTGTGGAATGAAAACTTCTTTACCACCCAATGCTTGTGACTTGATGTGTTCGATGAAATGAACTTCTATATACACCGACGTTACTACATAAATTCATGACCAAATCATTCAATAGCCTACCAGCTCAACGCTAAAGCTGCCAGGCAAAAGAAGTACCTCAAGGCGAATCAATCCCCGTGTAAGTCCCATACTCATCCAACCCATGCAGCGCCAGAAAGTCATCTAATTGCTCCGCCACCAACTCATTATCCATGTCCGCAAACGCAATATGGCTACTCCCCTTCAACCCCACATCATTTCCCAGCTCCAGCACAGTCGCATTGCCTCCATACTGGTTAATCAGCTCCGCGCACTGCCTGCTCTGCACCAAGTAGCCAAACGTCTCGTTGCGGTGATCCCCCCACACAAACTGGATCTTCAGCTGCGCCAGCTTCCTGAAATCATCTTCAGACACGAAAAACGGTCCAAAGCCGGGACCGAAACTGTCTGGGTTGTCAGGGACCACGGTGCCTTCGGGGAAGACGTAGCCCATCGATTCGTAAGTCACCATGCCTGCGATATTGGTTTTATTTGCCTTGGTAGCCGTCATCAGCGCCCTCAGTCCACCCGCCGAATTCGTCAAGTACACGATACTATCCCCCAACTTCCCCGAGTCCGCAGCCACAGCCGCCGCATCACTATGCAGCTCCACATTCTCCACGGTATCGAACTCCGCATACCTTGCGCTCGTCGCCTGCTGCCACGCGTAATCATCCTCCTTCGGGAACTGCGTGTCGTTCCACCAGTTCTTGTAGCTCGGCCCGAAATTCCAGGCGATGAAGTTGATCTCGTCCACGTAGCTGGGCGTGTAGTTCACGGGGACGCACGCCCAGTTCGCACGCCCCACGCGCGGCCCATCCCATAGGAAGGAGGGGTAGTCCCGGCGCAGGAGCAGGTCTTTGTAGCCCGGCCCGCCGTCCCAGCGGTTTTGGAATACTTGTGTGGATGAGGAGTGCCACATGACGAGGGAGGTTTGGCGTGGCGTCCAGGGGATGAAGTATTCGATGTAGCCGTGGTCGCAGGATAGGTGTTGAGCTGTGTTATTGGGATTGGTGATTACTTGGCCGCCGATCTCGAAGCCGCCGCTGCTGGAGAGGGTGATGGGCTTGGTGGTGGTGTTGCGGCGGTGGAGGCTGTTGCTAGTGACAGAGGCTGCGAGGAGCAGCGTGACCAGAAGAAGTCTTGTCATGGCGGGCTAATGGGAGGGATCGAAGGACCAAGTGAAGCAATCGAACAAGAGAAGCTAGAGAGGCATGAGGAGGGGGACGAAGGATGTTCTCCAGGCTTTTAAGCCAGAACGTCACCCCCGCACATCCAACAGTTGGAGGCCCGGAGAATGCGAGTATTGAGCCATTTCGACCTCGTCTGCTATGGGTGAATACAACCCCATAGTGGCTTTCACTATACATGCGCTCGCACGGCACGGGCCTCGCTTCCTAAGCTCTGGAATCTCCGTTCAGTGGCAGCCCACGTGTGCCGCACGCATTGTGTGGCGCGGAAAGCCAATATCAGGACGCCTCATCGCCGTGGAGGTTGCCTGCTCGGCGTGTTGCGTTGCTCTAATGGATGTTTGCTGCCGAGAGCGGCGTCCTTTAACCAACTCACCGGGATCAGATCCCCGGCTGTCAGTCAGCCAGCGTTACATTCAAGTGCTGAATTTGGAATAAGGTGCGGCGTGGCTAGTGGGGTTGCCATGTGGGCACCCGAGATAGCCGCTGGAAAATATCTCCGTCTAGATCGAAAGCCTTCGAGAGCCACTAGGCTGTCGAGGCTGTCACGCAAATTTTGTTTTGAAACAGAAGGGAAGGATGCGATCTGCCGGAGATGATGTGGACTGGGACTAGGCGGGGATATATCTTCAGGGGTGTAAACAAGCGAAGATGTAATGATGGGGTGACAAAAGCGGGATGTAAACGAGCGCCTGAGCCAATAATTGAGGGCGAGATGCGGGAGAAAGCCTCGGAAAAAGCACAGGGGGGCTTCAAGTTTATTGAGCATGGATGGTTGAAAGCCATCGTGAGCCAAGGATTATTGAAAATTCAGCTCGGCTTCCTCACCTGCTCAGTGGTGTGGATTTGATGTCTATATTGATGATAGTTGATAGTCTGAGAATCGGAAGTCCCCTGGAATAATCTGGAATTATAAATGCTTTTGGTATTATGCTTGGGTGGGCTGAGCTAAAATGCATTGCCGTTCGATTTCCAGATCGAGTCCACAGACTCAAGGGTGATCATGTCTTCTCGTTTCGGCCCTGTTCCGATCCATTGGATCTGTTAAAGGGAGATCAGTAATCAGCCGGGTCTTCCGGGGCATAAAGTCTTTGCTTACTGGAACTTGAACATGGTCTTCAATGAATTTCAGATATTCCTTGCATTCCTTGGGCAGCTCTTGGAAAGTTTTAATTCCAGTTATCGGCTGGGAGTGTTCAGCTAAACAGTCACTCATGCAGAATTATCGGGACGCTTACTGTTTTCCATCCCTTAAGCTCCACATACTCGGGCTCTACACGCCCTAACACGTCGAGGGCGGCAGGGAAGGAATCCAACTTCTCACCCGTCATGGGGTCTTTGTACCCTGTTGCGACTTTGATGGTTTCGAACGTATCCAAGATATCCAGCTTGGTGATGTTGAGGGCCGAATAATAATTGATCTGCGTCGAGTATCTGTCCAAGAGAAAATAAGCATTTGTTTTTTTGGAGCGCGACACAAGGCGCGTTCACGTTCCAGAAGCGATAAGTACGTCTGGGTGGAATTGACAGGACTCACTTCACCACTACAAGATCCAGCCACCCACAACGTCGCGCGCGGCCAGTTGTCACACCAACTTCTCCGCCAATTTTTTGCAGCTTCTTGCCATCCTTACCTGGCTTGCCGTCCTCACCCAGGTCTTCTGTGGGAAATGGGCCATATCCGACCCTCGTGGTGTAGGCTTTGACGACAGCGATAGTGTTCGATAGGTGTCTTGGATTGAGCGCAAGTCCGCTTATGATTCCACCAATACCAGTGTTCGAGGAAGTGACATACGGATATGTGCCATAATCGAGATCTAGCATTAGGGCATTTGCACCTTCAATCAAGAGACCAGATGACTTTTGTGCTTTTTCTATCCATGGTATGGCATCGATAACGTAAGGTGCGAGATCTTTCCGGTATTGCTGATACAAAATAACAGTTCAGATTATGCCATGGCCAAGATAATAGGGGGAACTTTACCTTGAATCTCGCGAGTTCCTCCTCGACATCATATTTCAGCAGGTCGCCCCACCGCTTCTGTGCCGCTCTAGCCAGCTCCCGAACTTTTTCCTCGAACAAAGTCTCATTGAAGATCTCGGAGACTCGTATCCCACTTCGCGAAGCTTTCGTCGAGTATGCTGGACCTATTCCCTTCTTCGTTGTACCAACAGCCTTCGATCCTAACTCAATCTCCTCTAATCCGTCAACCAGCTGATGAAGGTCGAGTATGACATGGCATCTGTCTGAAATCTTGATCCTTTCCCTCACGTTTGGCAGGCCCTTTGCTTCCAACTCTGCCAATTCTTTGAAAAAGCTGGGCACGTATACGACAACGCCGGATCCGATGAGGTTATCGCAGCTTTCGTTCATGAGACCGGATGGGAGTAGATGGAAGTCATACTTGACGCCATTCGCAACGATGGTATGGCCCGCGTTGTGGCCGCCAGCAGCTCTTGCGCAGTATTTGAACTTGCTCGACAGAATATCGGTCAACTTGCCCTTTCCTTCATCACTACATTCGTGTTAGCTTTTATCCAATATCTTGTAAATGGGGCCAAAGATACACCAATTTTTGATGCTCAAACCCAAGGCGTAGAAGAGCAGAAGAAAGACCTTACCCCCATTGAGAACCCAGAACTACGGTGATAGTCATATTCTGGTCAAATTGTGCGAGCAGAGACATTCAAAAAGTCATGTTCGAGGAGAAACTGGAGGGGTACATGACTCTTCAAAAACCACCCCGCGCTAGTGCTCAAAAATGCCTCAAATGGACTAGCGCCTTCCTGGAACTCTTCATCTTTTTCCCAGCCTTCGAATTTCTTCATTTTTCATTATCATGGCTTTTCTTAGAATATATCAGCCATAGGGCGAGAGCTCTAGTGAGCAATTAATAGTTCCTTATTCTAGGAGAGGCGAAGTCATCCATTTGCTAGACCGGTTGTAGCTGCTGAGAATCGTCGGCTACTGCGGCATTGAGCTTTTCACGTCAGTGATGGGTGCCGCGCTACCATTTGCAGCAGTGCCGATGTACAGAACACTGCGTGTCGCTTGGGCTAGCAGCCTTCTTGGTTTCATAGCTGTTGCTATGAGCTTGATACCTTTTGCTTTCTGGATCTGGGGAGAGAAGCTGCCGAAGAAGAGTAAATAGGCGCAAGGATTGGCAGAAGAGGATCAGTGAAAAAGCGCCAATCTATACACAACTACGATATACTCCCGGCCGGCATTTTGAAGTTCTGGCATATCATTACCAGCATACTGCAAGATCTCATTCGTTGTTCCAACAAACACCTGCCATCAAAAACCACGAGGCTTGTCATTATCATGCATCTAAAAATGTACCATCCTTTGTCCACCCGCTAAAAGAAGAAACAAAACTTGTCGTTTTATCGCATGAAAGACAAAGCTTTCCTTGAGCTACGAGTATTTCCTTCCATTGGAAAGACCAAGGCCTTTGTCATCTACATCAAGGATCTACAAAGCATCATTCAAGGTCATTGTCGAGGCGACAATGCCCTTTATCCATTGCAATACATATAACATTGTCTCTCCCAAACTCAGAATTTGAAAACAGAACATTTCATTTGTGAACAATCAATTGTTAATTTTCAGTCAACTTCGGCAGGCCGAAGAATTTTGCGAAACAGACACAAATCACACTCTTTCGATATACACAGTAATCTTTATCAAGCTGAATATATACGTAATGTCACAACCTTTCCGTCTCGCGACTTGCGGCCTTGGTGTCCGAGGTCGACTTCTATTCATCTGCAGCATTGTGCAAGATGTTGCTGATCTCTGGCGAGACAAGCCTGTCAACAAGGAGCCTCAGATCCACGACTACTACGACACGCAGACAGAAGAGCAGGGACCTGGAGTTGCCTTCCAGCGCGAGAGCACGGCAGCTCTCAACGGTGGTCTCCCGGGTCTAGTTGACCTGGACACTACGGGCCTGACTGCTGATCAAGTCAAAGTTCTGAACGATCTCACTGATTTGGGAGCACACTACGGTGCTCTTACGATGGCGAACCGGGATCAGACGTTGCAAGACCTCGAAAGAGAAAACATCGCCACGGCCTTGTTGTTTTCTGCGGCCTCAAAGACTGGAAGCCTCAATACGAGACTTGCTTGTGGACCTCGCGGATTGGTTGGCCAGACTCTAGAAGCCATGACCGAGAAAGTTAAGACTCTTGCAGCAACACATCTGCCATGGCTGACGATCAATTTCAACTACGGCGTCCAGGTTATTGATATCGACCTCACGAACCCACAAAGGCCTGTTCTCACGGTGCAGAGAAGTGGCACGAGAGAGACGCTGCAAGCATATGACCTCGTGGTCAGAGCTACTGGCACCACCTGGAAAGTCCCAGTTGAAGGTGATGTTGCAAGCAATGCTTTTGCCGGTGTGCCCAATTCGAATGCTCTCTGGAGATATCTGGATGAAAAGAAGCTCCTCAGACATGACGGCTTTATCAAGCCTCTCTCAAAGATCTTCATCGGAGGCGTAAGTCAGTCTGCCTTCGACACCGTTGGTATCCTTCTTACCAAGACCGGGATAGTAAGACTGGATCCTGCTAACCCCGGCCACTTTATCATTGACGAGAAGAAAGCAATTGACTATACTGGCCTTATCACCTTTTTCAACCGCTCGGAAGGGCAATTCAAAAACAGCCGCCATACCAATAAAGGATTCTTACCCGTAAAGTCCGTCATCACCCCAGAGATGGCCCTCGCGCAAGAGCTGCAAAAGTCTCAGGACCTTAACCAAGTCTATCTCGCAATGGCGCGCATGCTAGTGGCCGCTGAGTTCAAGGAGCTTCCGAAGCAACTCCAGGGTTCTGAACTCACCCTCGTTCAACTCTGGCGCATGGCAGAGGAAAACGATAAACTCAGCGCTGATCCCGACATGTCGACAAAGACTGGTCAACTTCGAGCAGCGTTGGTCTTGTTCTTTCTCCACGCCATGCCGCTCGATAAGATGGTCGAGCTGAAGAAGTACCCGCTCCTGCTGCGTAATCCGTCTGAGGTTTTCAGAGCGATGTCGTATAACGCTACTCATAGTGCTAATGGCAGCCCAGAGGAGAGCGCGAGACATCGTGCTGCGGCTCAAGTTATACAAAATAGCATCTTTACAACGATCTTCGAAATCCATCATTTGATCACTAGTCTCTTTAAATTAGGCGTCATCACATGGACACAAGGAGACTACAACCAAATTTCGTGGTCGCTAGAAGAGACGAAGTTCAAGCTTAACGGCACCAGGGCGGATGCTTTGATCGCACCCAGACTCCTTACAACCGACACCGACGACCTCTCCAAGCAGATCCTCGCCCAAGCACAAAAACCGGCTCCTGGAGAGCCTTTCTACTGCAAGGGCCGCTTCCCCATCTCCACCTCTGGGACACCCATCCACATCATCGAGCTCGGCCTACCTGGCCACGGCCGCGAAGAGAACGGAATCTTCATCAACCAGCAATGGGGCGACACAGAGTTCTACTTCGGTGCCCACCAGCTCATGCCCATCATCGCGACCCAAACCCGGATCCTCTCGCAAATGCACGAGCGCCAACAACGCAATCCCGTCGAGCGCCTGACATCTCTCTACCGCCGCTCTCTCCCCTCGCCCGCTGACTTCGCTGCTCAGGCAGAGGAGTTGCGGGCGCCGTTCGAGGAATCCCACGCAATCCTCGCTTACTCAAAGGCCATCGAGAAATATACTTCCAGCGGCCATCAATTCTCGCTGCTCATGCGACATGCCTCCGATAAACAGGCGCGCGAAGCGATCGTCGCTGATCTGCGCCGCATGCGGAAGCTGAGAGAGGAGGATTATGTGGAGTATCAGAACGAGGTGGCGAGGATTAAGTATGATCCGTTCGATCTTGAGGGCTTTGAGAAGACGACGCCGGATTTTAGTGCGGGGCAGATTAGGGAGATGAAGAGACTTCTTGATGAGGAAGGAGAGAAGGAGAAGGAGAGGAGGATTAAGGTGAGTGCGGATGGCTTGCCGGTGTCAGAGAGCCAGCTTTGGTTTGTCAAGTGGTTGCTTGTCCTTATTGTTCTTCTTTTCTTTGTGGCTTTTGCTGGGGGGATAACTTTGGTGGGGAATGGTATCGCGAAGGTGGTGCTGGGGCTCGTCTGGGTGGCGAGCTTTGCGATTGCGGCGATGTCTCTTGGTACCATCTTGAGGTATCCGGCGGTAAGTGATCTCGTTGCTGTTAATGTTTTGTAAGAAATTTTTTTTTTTTCGTTACATCTTTTTCTCAATCTTATTACAACCTCAAAAGTTCCTAATTTTCTTAATATCACTCTCGGTGAATGATGTACAAGACTAGTCTATTCCATTGAAAATAACGAACGGGACTAGTTAGCTTCATTCTTCTTTGTTTGCTCCTCTTCATTATTTCTCGTTGTGCCGAAGTCCGATTTCAGAGTATTCCGTAGCTCTACCTCTTCCAAGAACAAGGAGACCAGATCCGTAAAGCCAGAGATATCTGCTGCTTGGGCGTAGAGGGGTTGGAATGCTAGACTAGAGGTACCTTGGTTAGTTGAGTAGGTTTGGGGTTAAGAGAGAAGTCCACGGGTAGGAAGCAACCGTTTGCGGCCCAAAGATAGGACTCTCCATCGCTGAGATGGTGTATGATTGTTGGTAGTGCAGTTGAGACCACGGTCCCTTCCAGGGCTCTGAGAATACTGGGTTACTGCCAGAGCGAGCATGATGGCCTAGAAGCGAGTGCCTCGCTCGAACGGGTGGTCGACTTCCTCCTGATCTGTGATGTTGGTGTCACTGGGGTGAGCATCCTTGTGTCGAGTGTTTGGCTGGACGTCGACGGAAGTCTGGTGCTGGAGCTCTCTGTCTGATAATTCTTTCTTCATAATGATTGTAGTTTGAACATTTTTGCTGTTCTTGACCGCTTTTTCCATAAATCGATGTTTTGTGTTTCGCTCCTTTTCCATTTAGTTCATGAAGAGACGGAGTCTTCACGATTTTATACTTTTCATTTTGCCAGGTGCAGGCTGAACTATACACAGTATGAGGACAGAGCCTGCTTCGCCGGATGCAAAAAAAGGAAGAGAATGCAGTGGAATGGAAATTCCGAGAAATTAAAAAAAGAAAAATTGCCAACCATTCCCCCACAAAAAAGAAATCAACGTACAGTTGTTCCGGAGTTGGGCCTATTTCGCCCCTTTTTAGGTTTGCTTTCGGACGGAGCATCAGGCGGGTTCTCGGGGTTTTTGAAGGGCCTGTTGGAACGGATAGTAGGGATCCCGACTCCGCTTTCCCCAAAGCCTTGGGGTAGCCAGCGATTCATGGGCTAGGTCAGCCCTATAGCGGGCTACATCCCGAGGCTTGCTGTAATGCGGCTACTTCTGAGTTAATTTTGTGTGTGACGCCAAGACTTCCTCTTTGAGACGACTTTAGGTAGCTCCCGCCGCTAGGACTTAATTTGGCCACACTCATCAGTCTTTCGAAATGATTGTGTGGCTCAGATGCTCTTTTTTCTTCAACTGCACAGCTACTACTTCACGACCCAAAGTCCAGTTAAGGAGCTCCCTGCCAGCTGAAAATGGTGTCCACTCCATCTAGCAGTCAGGTGAACAGCCCTTCTAAGCCCAAATGTGCTTATCTTCCAAATGAGATATGGACAATGATTATTCGAATGGTATGCGGTGTCCCACGCAGGTATAAACTACTAGTCACATGAACTGACATGAGCCTAAGATTAAAGACACAAGTATGGACCTTTCCCAGCTTAGAGAACTTCGACTTGTCTCGAGAAATCTGAATATCTGCGTCATGCCGATTCTCTTTGAGAAAGTCTATCTCACAAAGCGCCTCGTTGCCTGGTCGATGATTCCTGATCCCTTGCGCGATGCCATGATCACCTTTCTTCATGCGTATGCTAAAGAAGTTTTAATTAATTGCAAACTGCCATGGCGCAGTACTGCTAAGGTACTCAGGGGGTGTAGAGTTCTTAAAGACCTTGTGTATGTAATACAACCAAATAAATAGTTTATATCTGACTTACGGAATAGCTGGGATTATCGCCTCGGGCATCGCACAGGGAATCTTGTTCTACCGTTCCCAATATCAGCGATTCTCCGCGACATATCGTCTCGCGTTCGACTACATATGAAAGGCGATTGGACTTTGGGCTCTCGGATCGATGAGGGCACAATTCCTCGTTCGCGACTTTGCACTCTTCAATTTGAAGATTACATCTTTCGGCATATTGAGAAACTGGGTGAGGCTCAACTAGCAGCTCTTACGGAGCTTATTGTGTCTTGTCCATATCTAGAAAATCTATCAATTGGAGCAATTTCTCTTGACGCCTCTAATGGAAAGCTTCCGCCGCTGAAGAAGCTAAGAATTATAGACAGACCATGGGGTCGCACATTCGAGAGAAACGCAGCAGTCTGGGATTTCTCACTATTGACTCACCTGGATCTTGGCCAGATCAATATTGGCAGGTTTACAACTGCGGCACAGAGGTTAGAATTCTCGAATCTCCGATATTTCTGGATTGAACCGGAGAACGAGCTTGCCTACCTCGGCGGCTCGAACGGAGATACAAGACCAGACTGCGAGAATCTTGCCAAATTCTTGGACAAGCAAACAAAACTAGAGAGCTTAAACGTCTGTTGTGACTTTATTCAAGAGATAGTGAAGGCTTTTGATACTCCGAAGCCGCGCTTGCACACCCTGAGACTGCTGTCGTCGCGAGGACATTCAACTGCGTCTTTAGAAGTTCATCAAATCGAGGCCATTCGTTCATCTAGCCCTGACCTTGAGACGATAGACACCAATCTCAGATGGACTATGCAGAAAATTGAACGCAAGGTAAGTTTCGCTGCACATTTGGGATTTGAATTCGCTGAATGCCTTCATAGAAATACTTATCATCAAGTCTTGCATGTCTGTTCGAATTTCAGAGCCTAAGAAGCTTGAGACTTGGCTTCAACACCGACAGAGCTCATCTCTATGCGAGTAGCGAATTTACTCAGCTGACAAAGCTCGCGAGGCAAAAGTTCTTTTCTCAAAAGGCCGGCTCTCGCCTCAGAAAGATGGACATCTACGTTCCCTGGAGTGATTATGATTGTTGGATTTATACCTTTGGCTCTAATGGGAGAACTGAAGTTATGGAGAGGCAACGCGCCTACAAACTTGAAGAGGACAGGAGCGACGCTCGGAAATTTGAGGAGTTTATATATTGAGATATGGACTAGATTGTGCTGGAAGACTCATTTTGGTTCATATTCCGTTGATCAAACTTCTGTTTTCATTATTTCATTATGCTTGTATAAATTGAAAGCCGAGACAAATTAAAGCCCCTTCAAACCAACGAGTCACTGGCGACCATAAATAGAGAAGAAACGGTACGTTCTTATTTCATTTAGACATTATTCATCATTAAATTTAGTTTTAGATGCATTCTTCAAGATCTTGCCATGCCGAAATTCTGGTACATATCATCTGAATCCGACTCGCTGTTTCACAAAAATTCGATCGCATTCACTACCACATCGCATTATTCTGCCCGTGCTCTCCGACGTCATTCACAAACCTACAGTACTATAAGACTTTATTGCCTGTAGCTATCTTCCTTTAATTCTGCCCTTCCATCTTCATCCGCCCAACAACAGAACCTCCAAAGCTGGCGACCATGAACGTGGGATACTCCAAGCGGCCCGCACCAGCATCTACCAACCCGGATACTCCATCACGACCCCAATCTTCAGGTTCTACGAAGCGGCAAAATTCTTCCGCGATGGATAGCACAATCTCAGACACGCGCCAATTACAGGATTCCGAACTGGCTAGCATGAACTCCGCAACTATCGAGCCGAAGGACTATGGCAAGCTTCTTAGCACCGAGCTATGGGAGATGGTCTTTGAGTACCTGGTAATACGATTTGACTCCGAGCATTTGATCATGACTAATGTCTAGTAGCCAGAGAAGCAAAGTGAATTGCGTCTTGTATCCCATCAATTCAACGCGCTGGTATGTACATTTCTCCAGCTCGTATTCCCTGTTTAGGAGAAACTCTAGAGTATCAAAAACTCGATTTCTTACGACTTTTCCATTTCCTTGGGGCCTCTGAGAAATTGAAAGACTCCAGAATCGTCCCAAATATTCCTTGATACTGACTCCATTTGCCTGCAGGCCATCCCATTGATCTATCGCAAGGTCACTTTGACTTCCAGGTTGTTCCACAAATACTCTGGCCTTTTCGCTGGCCCATTTGGCTCATCGGATCCACTGGCCCTGAAGATCCGTGAATACGTTTTTGCGCACTGTAGAGAGGCGTCGATTGATCAGTACTTGCACTGGAAAAACGTCGTTCATTTTCTCACACATTGCGAGACTCTTCAAGACCTAAAGTAAGCTATCTAATTTTTGCTTCTAGCAAGTTCCTCTTTCTAAGGAAAAGCAGGTGGTTTTATTTCAAAGACCCGATCGGATTGCCTCTGCTCATCAAAAAGGCATTACAGTCTCAATTGTCTCATGTCCGACTGCATATCCGAGCACGTGGAGGTTCTGTCGAAATGATCGAGATGGATCAGTGGAGTGAATTCTTGGATCGTGGAAGCAGAAAAATTGTCCCTCAGTCATTCCCTTTCAACATCGCCTCTATCGATATTGAAGGTCTCTCTATGACACCCGCTAGTCTAGAGACTTTCACCAAGATGCTGGTTGCTGCCAGTGGGTTAAAGAAACTCCACATCGATCAACAATCCATTCTTGGCTTTCCATCTGACATCGGAAGACTCCCTTCCTTGGAGAGCCTCTCTGTTGAAGGATGGCCGTACACTCAACATCAGGTAGCACAGCTGTGGAATTTCTCAGCGCTGAAAGAGCTGTTCGTCTTTAACATCGATCTGGCTTCATTTACCGAGAGCATGTCGGCTATCAACTTTCCGGCTCTGAAGCGTGTTCACATCACTGAGCGAGGTTCATTGCCAGACTTCAAGCGTCAATTAGGCGCAAGGGAGTTGGGAAAATTCATTGGCAGGCTCAAGTCTGTCGAAAGTCTTACAGTGTTCTGTTCTTACCAGTCCGAGATTATCGAAGCTATCGGAAAACATGGACGAACCTTGAGATCGGTGAGCCTGAGAACCGATAACCCTGGGGAGCGTCATGCACTTGAGTCTGCCGGCGTCGAGCGCATACACAATGCCTGCCGTCTCTTGGAATCCTTGTCGGTCGAGGTCGAGCTACCTGCGATGGAAACTGCCGATTCCATGGCTGTGATACTGCGGATTGGTGAATTTCTAGCATTTTCTCAACACCTTTCTAAGATTTCCCTCGGGATGTTCGGATCCAAGGCACGACAACTCTGGTCCATGGACGCTGCGAGTCATCTGCGGAGCTTTTTAAGGATAATTAAAGTAGGCATTCCGATATCAGAGCTCATGCTATGCTTCATAGGAGTTGACACCCCTGGCGTCCCATTGTTTATGGCGTACAACGCATGGTCCCAGGCTAAGGATGGTGATGGAGCAGGCAGTCGGTATTCTACTACCGAGGGAGATATTTCCGAATCACAGAGGAGTGACTGGGGATTTGACAGAACTGCACACGGCCTAGAGTACGTGTAAGTGCCAGAACAGGCTGATAATTCCGTATTGAGGTGGGGAAGATTTGGACAACATTGGGACAATGCTCCACAAAGACGAGTTGGCGATATGTTGGTCCAGGGTAGTCAAGGCTGTCTCAATTCTCTGCAACGAATAGATCACATCTTGAATCCATTTCCTGTTTCTCATCTCCTTATCGAATGTCACCGCACACGTCCAGGTTAAGGTCCAACCGGGGTTGGCTCGTTTAAAAAGGGGCTTGTCAGTAGACTGCCCCTCTTTTCCATGAGCATGAGCAATGTCATTGCTCCCCGGCAGTTTCCTTTTGTTCTCTATACTATCAACTTGAATCACTTCTTGCTCCAATTTCCCTTTCAGGTGACTTCTAGTTAAGCATCAACTAAAAAAGACCGTTCTCAGATAACAAAAAATATAATCTGAAGCGAGATACAACTATAAGTCGTACAAGGTCTAGTCTTTATGCCTCTTATCGATGAGAAAGAAGGTTGAAGCTTCACTTCTTCGCAAGAAATCAGAGATCGTGACTGCTTTGTATATTTCAAGATAGGGCATCTTGCGCAAGATGCAGGACAAGGCCACCGTATTCCTCCCCCAACTTCGAACTTCCCCCCTGCGGTATTCAACAAACCAGGTAGCCACAGGTAAATATCATTATGAATTCCAGAAAGTTTTCGACACTAATCTATTCTAAAGTGTTTATAGTAGGCATATCATCAAGCCTTCTTGTGTAGGCAGCCGCCCAACATGAGTGCAAATCAAGATGACCCTGCATCAAACGATTACTACGACCTGGGCTCCTACCACCGGGAAGTGAGCACCAGTAGTCCAGAAGCGCAGCTCTGGTTCAACCGCGGTCTCATATGGTCCTACGGATTTAACCACGAAGAAGCAGCCTCATGTTTCTCCAAAGCCATCGAGCATGACCCTCGCTGCGCAATGGCGTATTGGGGGCTAGCCTACACGCTAGGCCTAGCCTATTTAGGCTTTATATTGTGACGGGGTGAATCGATCTGCATGTGACCAAGCACGTGACAGGCTTGAACCCTATATAGGTTGCGAATAGCTTCACTTCTTTAAGAATACAGACGAGATTTATAACGGGATTACCTCTTCTTTTGGCCTTGCACAATATATAAATTAAATTACGTAATATTAGTCAAGCCAAATTAAATTAAAATCTATATGTAAACTAAAATACATTAGATAAACCTATATTCTTAATTTTAAAATCTTTTATTAATAAATAAGAAAGTTATCTATAGGTTAAATTTGCTTATTTTGGTGTAAAAAGGCTGACCACTACAGGGGGTGACCACTTCCAGGGGGTGGATCTTACCATCCCCAAGCCCCCACCGTATCCTCTCCCGTAACCGTAGTAATTTATGTCACTTGGCGTCTGATTGCTTGTAGTTTTGTTGTTACAGATGGTGTGTAAATTAATGAAAGGTAAGATGAACAAATTCAAAGTTAAAGGAAGGAAGGGGAAATATATACTTCACGCTGGTGAAGCGGTGATTCAGATACAGACTTCGATACCAATCACAAGTCGAGGCGAAACTGTAGATTTGGGCCATCTATGGGATATAGCCAACCCCCCAGAAATGGAAAGAATTAGTTTGTTAGGCCATGCCATATGATCAAGAGATTCTATCGTTAACGCGCCGAAAGCTCTTTCCTTTGCAATGCCCTTGCAGCTCCCAAGTGATTGCAATGTTGCTTAAGCATATGCATTCACTGATGATCGTGCTAAAGATAATTCAAAAAGCTTTGCTGGGCAAAAATTTCTCCATAGGAGTAAATACTTTGCAGATGAGGACCAATGATGATATTGTAGAGATCCCGACGCGAAGGAAAGACTGGCAGGCTGGGGTGCTAAGGAAAATCAGCCAGGAAGGGGCGACGACCATCCGTTCGTAGCAACAGCAGACTGAGAGACACTCGTTCTTGCCAGTATATCCCACAAGTTTCTTCGGACGCTCCACCATCCGACGGGCTAATAGTACTTGCCTTCCTTCTCTTCACATCCTTTCCTTTCTATCTTCCACTCACCTTCACTGCTCCAACACTTCGCAATGCATCTACCCAGTAGCCCTCCACAGTCTTTAAACCCTCAAAAGATCCTAGAGCACTTCATTCATGACCCCGATTTGTACGAGAACACAGGACGCCGCCATGTCTTTTCCACGATCGCTCGCACTGTCGTACCTCTTGGTGCTTCAGCTTTCAGGCACGACGAGCCAACATAGGCTGAAAGCACAGTCTGTCTCTTACTGGTAAGCACTTCCGCACTTCTCTTCAACGATCAGAAACCACTCCTAGATACCACAACTGACTTCCGGAGCCAACAGGTTCGCCTGTCATCCGGGCTCCAAGACGCTGAAGCTGCCGACGATCTCAGACCAGTACAGACAGCGGTTGGCTTGACCAGCAAGCGTGGCAAACAACTCGACAGGCTGACATTATCATCATCGATCTCTCCAACATACGACTTTGAAACAAAAAGGTACGGGATCCTTCGGGATGGTGCATTGCACAACGCATCGCGAGAGCGGACGAAGATGAGATCCTAAGTGTCTGAGACGTGATGCAGCTTCGGCTGCTCCGTCGGTGAAGAATGGGCTTTGCCCCATTTACGACTTTCTGAGGAACCTTGAGCTGACCCATACCAGGAGACCTTTTTATACAGTGCGAGTTCGAAATGCGGATACGCTACTGTAGCGCCAGAGTCACACGTAATTAATTACGACACAAAGAATATAACCATCGAACAAACCGTAAGACATCTAACGCCTAAGCCAAAAAGGCAATGACTGACTTCATTTCTACTTAGATGACTCAAGATCCCCAAGACCCGAGGCGGCGTTCTTGTTCGAGGGGGACAGTTCATCTGGCGAACGGCCATGCATCTCGCTCGATATTCATATCCGGGCTGAATTGAAGGAGGTCATGTTGGAATGATAGAGCACCCGTGGATAGTTTGTGTAGTTGTGCAATAATAGAGCGTCATCTCAACTTTTGGTTCGGACCCACTCGCAAAAGATCAGCAGTGTGATTTAAAAGAGTGAAAACCGCATACCGAACATTTAAGTAGGCGAGTTTTTGGACCAGCTTCTTGTCGATGCAGAACGAGAAAGCTTGTCGTTTCTTGGCTGTGGGTTAGAATTACGGTCTGGAGGTTTCGGTTTTCTGGAATATGAGAATACGTCGCCCCAATTACAACAAGCCATGGGAAGTCTTTGACGAAGTCGAGCTCGAGAAGACTGTTCAAAAAGCCCATAAAGCGGCTTTGAAAGCGAAGGAGTTAGCGGAGGCAGCTTCACCGGTGGAGAAAGCTCTCATACGCGCGTTGTAGTACTGTTATCCAGAAGATCATGCGAGCGGTCGGTTTTCGAAATGGAATGAAGGGTACGCTGACGCTATGGCCAAAGTCTACACTGAATTTGCATTAGATCTGGATATTTTAGCTCTCTACACCGACGCCCTTATGAACATTACGCCCTGGGCCCTCTGGGATCTCAAGACCGGGGAGCCCTCGCCGAACGCCCGTACCCTGGAAGCCAAAGCCGTTCTGGAAACCGCAATATCTGTCGAAAATGGTTCAACACACCCAGGACTCTTACATCTCCATATCCATCTCATGGAAATGTCGCCCACGCCTGAAGCCGCGCTCCCCACCGCTAACGCGCTGCGTAACCTCGTCCCCGACGCCGGCCACCTGCAGCACATGCCCAGCCACATCGATATTCTGTGCGGTGACTATCAAGCCGCTATAACCTCAAATAACGCCGCCATTACTGTGGATTAAAGATCCGCTGCCAGAAATGGAGCGCTAAATTTCTACACTCTCTATCGCGCGCATGACTTCCATTTCCTGATTTCCGCTGCTATGTTTGCGGGACAGTCAAAAGTCGCTTTAGAGACTGTATCCCAGCTTGAGGTAGCAATATCGGAGGATCTGCTGAGAGTGAAAAGTCCCCCGATGGCGGACTATCTCGAGAGTTTTGTCAGTATACGGGTTCATGTCCTCGTCCGCTTCGGGCTCTGGGACTCGCTCCTCCAGCTAAAGCTACCGGAAGATAAAGATTTATACTGTGCCACAACAGCAATGACGCACTATGGCCGCGGGATCGCTTTCGCCGCTACCGGGGATATCGACGCTGCAAAAGAAGAACAAATGTTGTTCTCTGCCGCCGTGTAAAACTTTCTCGAGCCCAGGACGCTCCTCAACAACAAATGCGTCGACATCTTGGCTATCGCCTCGTCTATGCTTGCGGGCGAGATCGCCTACCGAGAGAAAGACTTTGCTCGCGCGTTCGAGTTGTTGGGGGAGGCGGTTAAGCTAGACGATGATTTGCCGTATGATGAGCCCTGGGGCTGGATGTAGCCCGCGAGACGTGCGTTGGGCGCGCTGCTGATGGAGCAGGGGATGGTAGAGAGAGCGGTAAGGGTTTATGAGGAGGATTTGGGGGTGGGGACGGGGGAGAGAATCCCGAGGGCGAGAATCCCGAGGGCGAGACAGCATAAAGGGAATGTGTGGGCGTTGAGGGGGTATTGGGAGGGGTTGGTGAGGTTAGGGAGAGGAGAGGAGGCGGAGAAGGTCAATGGATAGTTGGAGGAGAGGGTGAGGGGGGCGGATGTAGAGACTAGGTATTCGTGTTTCTGCAGGCTGAGGGATAAGGGGGAGTAAATGTGTTAGAATCTAAACAAATTTGATCCTCTTTCATCCGATACTTACAAATTCGGGAGAAAACAAAACATACCATGAGGAAAATCCTCATATCAAAATCGCATACGCAATATTGAGGGCCGGCTTAGGAGCTGTGTTGTTGCACGCAGTTTTCAAATAACAATTCCCTCCCAACTGGGTCACATTCCCCGTATCCGCGGTAAATGCTACTGCACCACACTCCTTATTTGTAGCGCCCACGTGGTTCATATTCTTGCACGCCTGCACACAATCGTCGATGCGGTATGCCCAGATTGGGAGGATATCTCGGCCCGGGCAGTCCAGATTACAGGTCATGTTCCATTTGTAGAGCGTTAGGTCAACGGCGTAGAAGCTGCTTACGGGGTTGGAGCGTGTGCAATCGGGGGCGACGGCACTGGGTGGCGCGGAGGAGGCAGCGCTGGATGCCGATGTGCTCGTTGGGGATGAGCTCTGCGGTGAGGATGATGAAGCTTGGGGTATTGAGGGACAGCTTGAGCTGTAATTCAAGCCTTCAGTTCCATATTCTGAAATCAAGTTGGCAAGTCTTTATAACTTACGTCTTTGAGGCCGACTTTGAGCCCAGTACCCCTCCAAGGACTGCTGCGAGAGTGACCGCCAGCGCCAACAGCAGCGAGAGGAAGAATGTCGACTTTCGGGCTCCGCAAATAAGCCTATTTTTGTCTTTCAGCAGTCGAGAGGCCGGTTTCTTGTCGTTATGTTGCGATAAAGGTGCATTAGATGACGATAAGTCGTAATATTTCTGCTGATGTGTGGCTTGGGGCTGGTCGCCGGCAGCAGGACCAGCAGGCTGAAGGCCTTCTCCTTCCCGCCACGCGGGCTCGTAGACCTCCATTCGAGCACTCCTATCTTTATATCTGAAGCTAAAGAGATCGTGAAGTGGAACCAAGCTCTGTTGGTTATACACGAGTATTCGATTTCTTCGCGAGCTCAGTGTCGCACGAATTCTTCCGGATGGAGACGGAGCTGACGCGAAGGAGAACGGCGATACTTATAATTGAGCTAGACGCTTCAGTTTGGGGCTCATCTCAGGGGAAACGTCGACGGGCGTGTAGCTGCGCCTGAAAATGGATGCTGTGTGCAACACAGATGCCTTTTTTGGACGTAGCCACGATAGCCTCACATGCATCTTGTTTATTTGAAGCGCTTCTATCTTTAGGAGATCCTGTGATTGGCGTTCTCGATACAACGTTGGTTGTGTAACATAAGTAGTCTACAACGCTATTGGAGGAGACATGGAGGCTGAGCTGAGCTGTTGGATGGGGCGGAGTGCTCGCTGTGAAACTCGGCTAAAAAGGGGCGAGTCGTCCAGAGCGCAAGGCTGCGAATATGAACCTGTGAGATTAGGGCTTGTAAGGGATTTGTCAAGGAATGGAGACTGGCTTCAATTGTTACAATCGCAAAATCCAAAAGCTTTCTTGCAAGTTCATCAGACGCTGAACGATGCTACCCAACACAAACTAGCTAGCTACCTTGGCAAAAATACAGGTCAATCCATCTTTTCAACAAATTGCACCCCTCGAAAAGCAAGCAAACCAAGAAACGTTCATCGACATGGCGCCTCATAATAACAAGCTGCCAACAATATTTACGCAGTCCCAAGCCTTAAATTAACAGTCGCAGCTACACCGTAGTTGTGTCACATACATCTGCCCGGCGCCCCACGATGTGTATTCTGCTCCTAAAGTCAAGCATGCGGCGGAGCTGACGCAAGGATTCCAAAGAATAAGATTATTTGAGATGGAGCTAGTTTTGACGAAGAACTTGGAGCATGCGAGTGTGGAGCTTACAGAGGATTGCAATCGTTTGGTTTGGGCTTGATGTCGAAATCAGGATCTTCTTCTGAGGCCCAGGGAAAGTTGGAGTTCTTCCTTTGATACACAGCATATAAAATATGACATTCACCTCCGCAACTTTGGACTAGAACCGTGATCTGCGGGACGGAATGGAAGTTGGACATGAGGCTTCAGTAGTTTTGACTGTAAATTTGAATTCTATTCCCTGCAATGCAAACACAGATAGCCTTTATCTCTCCGCGGGTTATATGCTGACTCGTCTTTTGAAGGCTATCCCCAGTTACAACTGCACCAATAGAAAGCCAACCCATCCAGATCCCATCCCATATCACCAACTTCCGAGAAGCGCTAATAAGTGGACAAACTCAAACTAGCAGGAGCAGCTACATATATCGATCGTGGATCCCGGACCCGTGAACACCCCTGAGCCCTTAATGCATGATGCGGTGCTGGCGGGAGGTTGTGGAGAACTGGTGAGGGAGGTGGAGGGCGTTATGCTGGATACTAAAGAGCATTAACTCGATGATGAATATTACATGGGAGAGGTAGACGAACGGGAAGTACTGCTAGAACCATCTGGTGCCAACACGAAACTGTAGCAGCCAATATCCCAGGCCTGTTTAGTGGTGCCGGAGCCCAGAGTCAAGCCTTGCGAGGCCGTGCCGCCGCTGAACAGATCGCACACAGAGCCTGGCTGGTAGTAGAAGCCGGTGCATGTGGCATTAGGGGCATTGTAGCAATACCGCGCACACTCGGCCGCCGAAGACACTGCGCCCGGTGCACCTCTGCTATTAGCTACGTTGTACAGCGGGGCAGGCAGAGTTTGACCGGGTGTTGATGTCGTGTTCCCACAGATGAGACCGGCGGGAGGGGGGGCTATGATTATCTCATAAATCAGACCCTGCGTAGTGGTGTTTTTGGACCCACAGCCAGGACACTAAACCCTTTTTAGAACTCCGAGAACTACGAGCTAATCACAGCCTATCACCCAAAAACACCACTGCAAAATCTAAAAAAAAACAGAAGCTATTTGGCGTATAAATCGCTTATTTTGGTAAAAACATTTCTATGGCTTTTAAGCATATAAATCAATGCCTTTTATAATATTGATTTGTTTTATTATTGGCTTATTTGATAGCTAAAACAATTTTTTTTTTTTTTAGTCTATAGCCAATATATTCTAATTATTATATTATTTGTAATCCCAAGCGGCGTTCGCTATACCTATACCCTTTAATATATTAATATTATAACCGTAAGCTTTTACTTCTTTAATATTTAATTATAATGTATTGGATTCGAATAAAAAAACAATATAACAATCAAAAAAACATATGCAAATACTGGAAAGCTTTTAGATATATTATTAAAAGGCATATAGTTAAATAATAAAGGGATTTTATTCGTCCCTAGTCCTTTGCAACCATAGCCACCCCCCCCCTTTAATACTTAATTATAATATATTAAATTCAAATAAAAAAAATATATAATAATTAAAAAAACATATACAAATACTAAATAAGTTTTTAATGCATTATTAAAAGGCATAAAAGCAAATAATAAAAGTTATTCCGCCGCCGCCGAAACCGATTAAAAAATAGGCCTATAAATCCACTGCATATAATACTATATTTTGATTTTTATTAAAAATATTAATTAAATAAAATAAATATATATAAATAAACAAATAACTTAGCTATAATCTTTGTTTATAGCTGGATAGTTTTATAAAATAATTATAAATTAATTGATAATTATAATAGATTTTGATTTCTATATTTATAGGTTTACTATATAAATTGGCTTTGTTTTTCCTTAGATGCTTCGCCAGAGAAAATCTGCTGCCCTTTACCTATTCTGGACTAGTTTTGCGCTAAAAAACGCCGAGAACTACAATAACCAATCAGGCAGCTGGAAATTTCTCTGGCGTGCCGTCTGACCCCGTGAGATAAGGCTATGAGAAGGTCCGAGACGGCGCCGCGTTTGGTGGGGCCAGTACAGGTATAGCAGCCCATGTCGTAGCCCGAATAGAAGCTGGGCGAGGTCAGGTTGAAGCCGAAGCTTGTCGTGTTACCGAGGTATAGCCTGCAGAAGGGTGTAAACCCCGACTGCTGGTAGAGGTAAAAGGACTGGCAGCCATAGAAGCCATAACACAGCTGCGCGCAGGGAATGCCGGATGAACTGGTAGCTGTCCCGATGGGTAATGGATAGTAGTACCCAGGTGGCTTATTAGCCCATGAACCTCCCGGTATGTTTCCACTGCCGCACTGGGCGCCAGCAGCAGACGGTGATCTGGCGACACATGTCTGGGCGGTAGCAGACGGTATAATACTGCTGAGAAAAGCAATCAC
Organism: Lachnum nothofagi; assembly: GCA_003988875.1. Taxonomy (NCBI): domain Eukaryota; kingdom Fungi; phylum Ascomycota; class Leotiomycetes; order Helotiales; family Lachnaceae; genus Lachnum; species Lachnum nothofagi. The sequence continues at coordinate 50,639 of QYSG01003003.1, forward strand.
GAAAGCTGTCCATAGAGGAGCCATTGCGGAAGATTTCAATAGAGAAATCTAGGAAAGGAAACAAACGGTTCCTCGTATATTTATTTAGCTTGCACTGCGAGTTTTCATTCTCTATAACGTGCGGACGTAAGAGCATCCATGTCTTAACCTCAGCATGCCACAACAGGGTTTTTGAGACTCTCATCGACGCAGATCTGCATGCCACAACGGGATTCCTATCGTTATAGATATGCATATCACTGGACCGATGATAGACCCGCTCCACTTCCCTAGAAGATCGGAATGCAATTATACGAAGCTTCTGAAGAGTTCGCATTCATTCCTGGGCGGGCTCCTGTAATCCCTTATTACAGATATGTTTATGGTGCTTCCAATCCGCCTTTTGGTGATCTCTACCACAGTACCGCTGGATCCGACATCCGTTGCACAAAGTTAGATCTCTAGCCCCTTGCACATTGCAGGAGGCAACACCACAGACGAGACTTGTCCCTTGCATCTCCTTCATCATCCCGGTCATCACAGTCATAGACGCATCACCCTCGATCTGGCTCACCAGTCGATCTGAAGCACTGCTTATAGTCTTGACCGGACCTGTAAAAAAATGGGAGTTAGCGTAGCTCGCTCAAGAAATATTTGGGAGATTCGAAAACATCTGGATGTGTCAGAGCTCCTGAGACAACGTAAACGCCTGGCACCGGGAGTAGCTATGCTCCCGGTACCCCCGAGCATCTCCAAATAGGAGAATATTCAGAAAGTATACATACTCCGTCTATAGGTCTGCTTCCAACCGCGTAACAGCGGTACGAGGTCATTGATCCGCGGATGTACTGTCTCCATCTCGTCCTTCCATAGCAGCACAGTCGACAAGAATTGCAGGAGACTGCCGAAGTCGTCGTCAAATGTCGCGCCTGGGAGGTGGGGGTCTGATGGTCGCTCGACGGCTTTCATGCGGGCTACGAAATCTGGTGCAAGAAGCTTCTCGATGATGTTGTTGACCAAGTCAGGTTTGGCGGCGATGCGTTTACAGACATCGGGATTCGTGCTCAGGCAGTTGAGGAGGCAGATAACGGTCGAGAAGTAGTATTGAGGCAAGGAAGGATTATTGAGGGCGGCGTCATCGCTGGTCTGGTAGTTGAGGAGAGCATTGAGGTATTGTGACGCGATTTGGGTTATCATATGGTTTTGGGAATCCGGATCCTGCACGTTTCTCCGAGTCAGTACTGCTTGTTCTGGAAGTACTCCAATGTCTCAGAACTCCAGAGACAATAGAATCTAGGATGTTCGAGCTCCAAATACTCCCGTCATCCTCCAATAAATACTCAGGGAATATACATACTGCGTGCTGGAGCGCGCCAACGATGTTTCCAAGTGGGACATCGTAAGGAGCGGGTGGCAGAGCCGGGTATTTGAGGGCGGCAAACCCGATGTCATGGAGAGAAATGCCATTGGGGAAGTCGGGAGGTGCCATGTTGAACCTACTGGAATAGTATTGTAATATCTGGAAGGAGACGTGTCGAGCGTGTCTACGGCGGTAATACAGTATTCTCGTGTTTCATGCACAAGCGTGTGGGGATGACACGCTAGACAAGCCTTGGGTGGCCCTCTGGGTCGAGGCTCTGCCATGCCCCTAGCCTGCCGCAGCCATCCATGCGCTGTGCATAAACTTTAACTTCACCACGCCCTTTTTGTCGGACTGTTCTGCTCCAGATCTGCAACTATCCGCAAGTACATGCTGCGAAAACAGGTCCTTCGCCTCTAGTAGACTGAACGATCCTCGAAATCTCCTGAACCTTCTATTCTCGATGCGAAATACAACCTCTACCTGCTCTAGAATGTGGCCAAATGCTAGACCATCAGAGCTTTTCAACACCTCAAGCCTTCTATACAGAACCTTCAAGTATCCTCATCACGAGAACCGAAACTGACTTATGCGAATCTCGAATAAGCCGAATGTGCTGCGACCAGCTCGTCTCCTACCCCGAAAGAGTCCTCGACGAATGGCAGAAACAGGAGAGGTCTTTGCGTGAGGCACTTGGTATCCACTCAATCGAAATACGAAAATAGTTGAGCTAGTTCGCTTGGGGGATTGCCTCGAAGACGGATTTTGGCGTCTTGAAGATGAAGTCTACGGGTGCTCTATGCGGTTGAGCGAGCCAGATCACCAACCTCAGAAACAGCCCCACGAATCCCAGCATACGGTAAGCCTGCGAAGGTTGACCGAAGTTTTGATCCCGTCTAGTGATATCAGAATGAGTCGTTCTTTCGCCTACAGCGCGATGGTCGACCAAAACGCTATACCTGCTATCAACGCAGTACCTAGGAATCGCACAAGATATCACGACCGCCCATCATCAAATCAGACGCCCAACTCCAGCATTGTATCGAAGTTCGAACCAGATGCGCTTCTCCATTCACCGACGTTTCGGCCATCAACATAGCCTTATGCGGTTTCACCAACATTCGGCTCTTCGGGATCCAACAAACCAGCAATAATATCCCCCCCCCCTCAACTGCGGCACTAGATGCAACTTCGATAATAGCAGCAGCGACTCCATGCAACGAAGTCATCACCCACTCCTTTGTCATATGATGGCACTCGAGTGCTTGTCTTATGCACAAACTCTATAGGTGTAGAGAAGGAGAGGGGACTGGAGGGACCCTGGACCAGGACACGGCGGAGAGAGAGGAGACCGCAGGGAATCTCGACTGAGACCAGGAGGGAGAGACGAGCCTGTGGGTCTCGACTGACATGCAGAGGAGGAACTAGAACGGCGTCAATGCTTCCTGAAAGGGAGGAGAGCCCGTGAGCCCCGACCAATAGGAGGAGCATGTCAGAGCCCATGCGAAGAGGGGCAGGGTGGATGGGGCCCTTGACCCCTAAGCAAGGAAGCAAAGCAGCACATACGGGAGAGAGCCCCGGGAGCCTCGACCAATAGCAGGAGTATGGAGGAATGGCAGTCATGCTCCACAACCTTCCCGAGCTAGTTTGATTGTAAAGACTGAATCCTGTCGTCATCTTCACAGAAAGCTTCTACTTCCGCGACCCTCCTTTGCATCTCCACCGAGCTCCTCGACATGAACCTCTACGATTTCATCAAATCCAACTCCTTCAAATGCTTTCCCCTCGAGTCGTCCGCCGCTTCACGAAGCAGACGCTAGGCTTCAAAAAAGGTAGCGGCTTCGAATGAGTCATCATTGCTCTATAAATACGGCCCATGTCGACTCGAGGTTTGTCGAAGCAGCGAACTAGCCGCGCCGGTAGCTGGATTCTAGGGAGAGGGCTGTTGTGCTGGTCTCTTGATTCGGCTTCATCGCCACCGGCAGCGGCCACGCAAGCATACTTCGTATATTCTAGGCGTTAGAGCGTGGAGTGATAAGCTCATTAACYAGCATACGTTATTGGGGTCTTATCATCGCATATAGACCAGCTGAAACGAGGGGCCTAGACGACGAGCCAGCCCATTCGGAGGTCTGAAGGATGACCGGGGACCGTTCCCTCCCTCCCTAGAATCCAGCTACCGGCGACGATTTTTTTGACTCGACATACCCGGCGTCGACAGGAACTGGTATTTATATGGAGTATTGAGTCATCTAAAGCCGCTAGCTCCTTTGAAAATTAGTGTACATGGCTTGTGATACCCCAATTCGAAGAGAGCTTGGACGATATTGGCTGGTACGATTGTCGGCTGGACTTTGGGGCTTCGAGTCCCTACTGCTACTGTGGAGATTTCCTGGGTTCCCGATTCCAGGCGTGCCATGATTGCTGGCTGGCTAAATTCCAACATGGAGAAATCCCAGCATTGGTTCGACCGATATAGGTCGTGCCGTTCTCCCGATCCATCCTCTTCTCCGCTGTCAGCGGCCTCTGATCGGTAGGCTTCCTGGCGTTCGACCCTCAAGAATTGGACCTGTTGGTAAGCGCGTGTTGTGAGGGTCTTCTAGGCCAGCAAGAAGTGGAGGCTTGGACGATGAGCCAGCGCATTTGGAGGTCTGAAA
>QYSG01003015.1:0-10220 GCA_003988875.1 Lachnum nothofagi
AAAAAACTATTTTTTTAAATAAATAATTTAATTTAATTTAAAATATTTAATATAAATAATAAACTTAGATTTATTTAAGTTTTTTTATATTAATATTTATTTATTTTTTATTTTCTTATATAATTATAAAACTTTATTAACTACCGCCAAAAATTATTAAAAATATTAAAAATTAAAAAATCACTAAATTATCAAAAAATTACTAATATTATTATAAAAATTATATAAAATTAATATAAATAATTAAAAATATTTTTAATAAATTAATAAGTTTAATATTAAAAAACGCTAATTTTATAATATATATTAGTTTTTATTAATAAATATATAATAAAAATAGAATATTAATATTAAACAAAAAGAAGCATTTATTTAAAAATAATATATTTTATATAACTATATAATAAAAATATTCATATTATAAACGCAGATAATTTTAAAGTATTTTCCTTAAAAAAAATTTAAAAAAAATTAAAAAAAGGAAAAAGTACGAATTTTATGCGGTATTATAATATATTAAGCTTTTTGCTCCTTTAAATCAATAATAAAATTAGCGGATTTATATTTAAATATTTATTTAAATTAAAAAAAAAAAAAAAAAAAACTAAAATATATTATTTATAAAATTTTATTAAAAAACTATAGTTTATTTAATAATAAAAAATTATAGAAATTAATACTTTTAAAAATTAATATTTATAAATATTACTATTAATGCTAAAATAAAAAAAAATCCCTAAAAAAAAGAAAATTAGCAAAAATTTATTTTTAAATTAAAATTAAAAATTTAGCTTTAATTAACTATAAAAAATAAAATTTATTTATAATTTTTTAAAACTAAAATATTAATAATATTTATATAAATTTTTATTAATTTATAATTATTATATTTAAAAACTATTATTAATAATATATTTAATTTTTTAATTTTATATATTATATTTTAAAATTTAAAAAATAAAAAAATAAAAATTAATAAAAAATTAATAATATAAGTTTAAATAAATATATAATTAATAATAAACAATAACTTATAATATATTTAAATTTTTAGGTTTAAACTTTTAATTAAAATAATTAATATATTAAAACTAATATAATTAAATTTATAAAATAATATATAAACTTAAAAATAAAAAAACTATAAATAATATAAGAAATTTATTAAAAAAATAATATAATAATATTATATATATTTAAATAAATTAAATAATAAATATAATTTATTATTTTTATTAAATTTTAAAATTAAATCAATTTATTAATAATAATATTAAAACATTTATTAAAATAGATTTTATTTATAAAAAAAACTTTAAATTTTTTGTTAAAACTATAAATAATATTAATAACTCTAAAAAAATAATAGCAAAATTAAAAAAAAAAAACTTAAAAAAAGAAATAATAAATTTACTTAATAAATAATAATCTTTAAAAACAATTCTAATTTATTAATAATAATAATAATAAAAACTTAAAATATAATTTTTTTTTGGTAAAAATAAAGTTTATAATAAATTAAAATACTAAAAAAAATTTAAAAATAAAATAAAGAAATTAATAAAAATTATAAAATAATAAATTTTATTATTAATAAAAAAAATATAAAATAAATAAATAATAGTAATATTGAAATTAATTTAAATATTATAAAAATAAAAATAAAAAATAAAAAATAAAAAACCTTATATAAACAAATATTTTTTTTAAAATATTATAAAAAATAATAATATTATTAAAATTAAAATTAAAAAAATTACAAAATAACTAAAAATAATTTTTATAAAAACTAATATTTATATATAAATAATATTAATTTTATAAAAATAATAGATTTAAAACTATTTTAAAGCGATTTTAAGCTTTTAAATAAAATTATATTTAAAAATAAATACTTAGCTTAAAAAAAAATATATATATAATAAATTAAATTAATTTTTATATAATTAAATATATAATTATTTTAGTTTTATATAAATTATAAATAATTATATTTTTTTAATAATATAAATAAAATTATATTTAACATTTAGTTTTTTAATTAAATTTTAAATAAAGCTGCCTATATACTAAATTTTATTAAGGGATTACTTTTTCTTTTGGCCTTGCATAATATAACAAAAAAAACCTATTTAAAAACACAATAAAACAAATAATAACTATATTAAAAAAAACACAAGAGCATTAATTAATATTACTATTAATAAATTATCCTTAAAAACATGCTTTTTTCCTATATTAAAAAATTAATATTTTAAAAAAATAGCATTTTTATATATTTATCTAAATATCAGCAAAAAATCTTTAATATTTAACAAATTACAAAAATACCTTAGCTAAGCAATTTATTTAATTTAAATATTATTAAGCTTATTTGGTTTTAAATAAATAAAAATTAATTTATTAAAAAAGTTTTTTATTAAAAAAATTTTATAATTTAAAAATAAAAAATTAATATTTATTAATATTTGAAATATTAAATTAGTCTTTTTTATTTAAATATTTATTAATAGATTTTTATAAATATTTAAAAAAAAATTTAAAAATTATTTAATTTTAATAATAAATAATAATAAATATTTAAAATAATATTTTAAGTAATATATAAAAAATAAATATAAAATTGCTTTAACTAATAAAAATAGTTAAAAACTATTAACATTAATTTATAAAAAGCTAAACGCTAAAAAAAAATGCATCTACCCCCTATAAAACTTAAATTAATGGTTTACCCCCTAAAGCGCGGAGTTTTTTAACCGCGATCTCCGTAGATATCCCCCATCATCTGAACCTGACTATTACGCTCTGAGATATTGTTCTAATTGATGCAGACTGCATCGAATCAACGAGCGCAACCAACAAAGTCACCACCCTCGGCCCATCCTTCAGCCCGCCAAGACTCTTTCTCTGCTATAATGATGAACCCTGACTCAGCAGCACTGAATAAACTCTCGCCTCGCGAATTTGGGAGGGTAGCCACCATTTTTAGCAATCGGTTGTCAAGCAAGCTGCAGCAGGGCGACAGCCGCGCGCTATCCGCACTACATTCATTGTTGTTTATGGGTGCTACAGCAAGCCATTTAGGGACGATATATATTAGCTGGAAGGATTAAGTTCCAATCCTTTAGCGCTAACCACGGCCATTCGACGAGCAAGGATCCAATAGCATCACGGCCAAGTGTGCGAATAATAATAGGAACACTACTAACACCTCTACATCCTCATAAACAAACAGATTCGCCTTCGATGCAAGATTGTGTAAATTTTTTGCGTTTGCAACGCACTTGAAACATAGCCATTGTTCGGCGCCTGTTCTCCACCACTATGTCACTACGAGCGTACCAGGTCGCCCTTCGACCGGGTACAGCCGCTTGTAAAATCGGCTTCCCTTAGAACACTACATGAAAAATTCAAGGCCTGCTGTTACAACGTGGTGATTAGTTGCAGAGAGAGGATCGGTACTGCTGAAGGCCGTAGGCCTGCTGACATGGATTTGCAAAAGTACCAAACGGGACACTTAGTTTAGATGAGGTGCCGTATTCCTAAAGGATTGTACAACCACACCAGATGCATTGCCCTCCACTGGAATAGTGTCATTCCAGTGAAGGGCTAGCAGGCGGATGTGTCGCAAGCCTCCACAAAGAGCGCGCACTGTGGGAATAGCCGATTGATTGGGCGTCACGATTCGGAGGACAAACCCATGATAAAGTACAGCCACATGAGTCAGAGATTCAATCGACCACAATAATTCTTTCCCACACTTTGCAAGTCATCCCTCCTTCACACACTAGCACATTCCTCGTTATGGATGGCGGAATTCTAAGGCGTGGACACTCCCTCGTTGTGTGAAACTATACGAAACCAGGCACAAAATGAGTTGCAACTTTGCCTTGTGTAACGCAAAGCCTCGTCAAGGCTCACACGTCTATACGAAGGCAGCCGGTTTTGAAATCCGACCACTACCCTAAGCGAAGAACATCTAAAGCCTGAATTTTAGGGTCCTTGTATACCGGCCAATCCCCCACCAAAATCTCCTCGGGGTATCTTCGGTGTGCAAGGACCCTAAAATTCAGGCTTTAGATGTTCTTCGCTTAGGGTAGTGGTCGGATTTCAAAACCGGCTGCCTTTATATAAATCGAGGAATGCCGATGAAACTTTTCACTAATCCTCGACGTAATACGATAGCGGCACCTGCGGTCCGAGTCTGCTTGTGCTCTCGTGATTATAATGCCAACGCACAATACAAACCCAGCAGCCGAGAACCAAGATCCATCAGAAATGCACTCTGATCTGGCGCAACATGGCACGGTCGAGCATAACAATGGGAATTGGGACAGCCAGGAGAGGCCGAGAGATCCATTTGAAACTCACAATCTGAAGCAGTAAGTTTTTACTCTTACGGGTACAAACCCAGTTCAGTTGGCCCTAATTCATTCTCAAGACGATATCCATATGCGAGAACAAGATTGCTTTCCAGCTACATTCCAGAAGTCGATCCTGAGCATGTGAGGGCGCAAACAATGAGAGTGCGCATGTCGAAGAGATCAACTATGCTAAAGATTCAGCTCGGACTGGCTATTACTATAAGTATCGTTAATATTTGTTTTGCATCATGGGCAATGACAGCTCATCCTCCGGATTCACGAGGTGTCGGAACACTATCGATTGGCAGCTGTTCGACGATGAGCTCAATTAATAGTCGCCTACACGTGGCTTTGAACATTCTCTCGTCGCTTTGCCTCGGCGCTGGTAACTACTGCATGCAAATCCTCGTGGCACCTTCACGAGACGAGGTAGACAAATCCCATGCCAAGGGATATGCAATGGATATAGGAGTCCCTAGTGTTTGTAACCTGCGGAAGATAAAGTGGAGAAGAGCCATAGCTTGGTTTGCGTTGGGAGCCATTGCGACACTACTGCATCTTTTGTAAGTCATTCTCTTCACTACGCTCCTGAGCAATGGTCAAGATGCTCACATCATCTAGTTGGAACTCGGCTATCTTTTCTTCCATTCCTATGGTAACATTTCCCCGCGCGCTTGTTACGAGCGACTTCATGCAAGTCAACGACAATTGGGAAGCGTCTTATACTGGGCGTAATGACGGAATGAATTACAGCTTAATCTATCCTTTACACGTTGCCTCGAACAGTTTTACAAAACTGAACACAAGAGCGTGCATAGAGCGGTACATTGACCCAATGCAAGCAACAAGCAGTCTTATAATGGTCACGTCAAACTACACGGCCACTGAGAACAACGGATCATCACTTATTGTAGGCTATGTGGGAGGCGGTTACGACTCAGGCTCATGGGGAACTTCGGCATCCTGGATATGTGATGCTTACGGAAAGTGGAGAGTCTGGACGAGATGGTGCTCGCTCGATTGGGCGAATACGTTCGCTGACCAGTGGCTGCAGCCTGGATATGGTGAGAATGACCCGAAAGTACTTGTGGATCATTGTCTGGTCGGCGATCAAGGTAACAACAATGAGAGATGTGGTATCCACTACAGTGCATATATTCTGATAATTGTCTGCGTTTGTACAATTTCAGAGGCCATAATGGTTTGCTTGGTCTGGCGAGACCAAAGGAAAATAGCAATGGTGGACAAACAAATCAAGATGCGACAAACCACGATGGTAACGATAGGGGATGCCATTGCCAATTTTCTTCAGAAACCAAATTTTGGCACCGAAAGTATGTCCGATATAAGCCTTAGGGCTTTGGAAAAATCCAGCGGTATTAAGACAACAGTCAAGATTTGGCGTAATGACTGCCATTCTCTTTGGTTCGCAGCTGTTAGAGTCCAAGTCTGGATTGTATCGCTCACCCTGTAAGTACCCAAACCGCAGCGTCCACCCGCGACATGCTACAGTCTCACTTCCACTCTAACATTGAGGCAACACTAGTTTCGCTATCGGGCTTACCATACCTTCGGTCCTCATGGGGCGTGCTTTTCAGGACCTGAAGTCCAAAAGTATACACATGAGTCCCCTTGATATATGGAGACAAGGTTTCAAAGTTCAAGCGTCCACACTTGTGCGTGGTATATTCTCTCAAGGAAACCACAGTACCTTTCATGTAATACGAAGCGTACTCTATGCAAACAGTTGGCAGCTTATGGTGAGCTTCTTGTATATCTTTTACAACAACATCTTGACGAGACAGCTCGTTGCGGACGAGTGGATGAGATTTATCGAAACAAACGCCGGCAAAGAAAACCGTAATCAAGCAAAACACAAGAAGCCACTACGTGTATCGTCCCCTATCGGATTTCAACGGTCCTCTTACACTCTATCACTACCGCTAACTTACTCTATCCCTCTTATATCGTTATTCGCCTTACTTCACTGGCTCGTTTCTCAAAGCATCTTTGTTGTTCAAACTATCGTGTTTGGCCCTGGTGTGAACGCTTTTCGCATACCTGCTTACGATTCATCCCGGGTTGGTTATTCTCTCCTAGGAATAACCTTTTCAATCATTGTGGGAGGATCTCTCATATTGGCGCTTTTTATCAACTCTTTTGCGAGAAGATATCCAAATGCACCTCGCGAGTTTCCGTCCATGGCAATCAACAGCGCGGCTATTCGCGCTGTGGGTCAGCGACCTGAAGATGACGAGGATGCACATCTTTTCCCCGTTAGCTTGGGTGTTCTTACCGATAGCAACACAGAAGCGGACGGCCGGCTTACATTTTCTACCTTTATCGACATACAGCCACCGCAATCTGGAGGTCGATACCTCCAACCAGTCATTGTTCACCAAGACAGTGCGACCAAAAGATTCTTTCTCAGGACAAGACACTACCTGAACCTATGGACAAGAACAACCATTCAATATACACGTTTGGCTTCGACGCGCAAGACAAAATCATTGGCCACTGAAGCATAACTTCGAGTGCGAAGATGAAAGATGGCATTTGAGCATCGAGTGGAAAGGTTGCCCAAGAATGTCATTCAAGTCTTGGTTTGACCTGTACTTATGACGATGCATAACGTGTGTTAAGATGTTGATTGTTAGACCTACTGTTTGATTTCCACTGTTTGATCGCTGTATTTGGTACACTGTTTTGTTTAAGCTTTGGAGGTATTAATGAGATCGGTTTTACTCGTTTTAGTCTGTAACTTGCTCATTCCTGCTTCTATATCATTCTCCCTATCATGTCACCTGAGCAGGACTCAGAATCACTGTATACAAGACTGGTCTCCCGCTTAGCTAGAAATCCAATTGAGCGAAAAGGGTTGAGACTTGGGTGACAGCTTCCACCTAATGACGCAAAAATCTTTGGCTTTCAGAGGGACTTTATTTCTACCAAAATGTGCCTGAAATTACTTGCTTTACTACATGCTCCAGCTTTCATCGCCTTGAACGGCTATTTGTATGCTCGTACTTGTATCACATACTTAATACCTATTCCAAACCTTTCATTGTTCAGCACCCAGGTGCGACAACAGCCTCAACAACCGCGCTCGTCCCACCTAACACGCTCTCCACAGCCTGCTTTAGAACACTTTTTAGGTCCTTCGTCTCACTAACTTTTTCCGTGAAGAGGTTTCCACCAGCAGCCGCCTTCGCAATCCCCCCAAAATCCGGCCCCGTAATCTCAATATTCAGCTCGGATGCACCAGCAAAAGACTCTTCCTCGGCGCATTCCAGCCCTTGTTATTTAGCACGATCGTCAGCACCGGGATCTTATACTTCTGGCTGATCCAGTACACACTCCCAGGAACACTGAAGAGGTAGGTCCCATCTCCTACTATCTGTACGACCATTTTGCCTTGTTGGTCAGGGGAAGTGGAGTAGTAGTTGGAGGCGAGTTTTATGCCCAGCGCGCCACCACCGGACCAGCCGAGCCCGCCGCCCCCACAATTGATCCAGGATCCGGGGAGGGTGCATTGCAGGTTGTCGGCTACGAAGGCGGTGGTTGTGACGGCTTCGATGGCATAGATCGTGTCGGCGGGCACTAGCTTCTTTATTGTAGCACACAAGTGGCCTGTTCCGAATGTGCCGTCTTCTTTTGGCGCTGCTGCTTTCGCGATGTCGGCGAGGCGTTGGGAGTGTGCTGCTTGTAGGGCATCCCATTTCGCTGAGTAGGTGGAGGTTTGTAGGGTAGCGGAGAGAGGGGAGGAAGAGATGTAGGTATGTAGTTGGACCAGAGAAGTGTAGGCATCTGCTGTATAGCGCGCTTGTGCTGCTATGTAGTAGACTGGCATCTGGCGCTTGAGGACATCAGTGTCGATGTGGAAGATCTCGGCTATGGGGGAGGGGTGGCATTGTGTTGGGATCCAAGGGACATCTTTCACCTCATTAGCGAAATCCAAAAGGGGGTGGGGACGAAGTGCTTACCGCAATCCAGGACAACGATCACGTCTGCGGTCTTGATAGCATCGTGGATGCCGTATCTAAGCCCCAGCCATGCCGGATGATCTGCTGGGAAACACATATCGCTCCCACCAGTATCCAACACCCTCAATCCTTTCACAGTGTCCGCAAGCTTCACCAACTCCGCAACAGCAGCGTGATTCCGCCCACTATAGCCCGTCACAACCAACGGCTCCCTCGCTCCGACTAGCGTATCACTTATCCTCTTAACGGCTTTCTCGCTCAGCGCCGCCGGCTCCACCGCCCCCCAGTTTTTCTGCTCTAATTTATATGGCTCCAAATCCTCCTCCATCGCCTCTCTCGCGCCCACAAGGTACACCGGCCCCGCCGGCTCACTGGTCGCAAACTGCAACGCGCGATTCACCACCTGCTTAACATTCTGGCCCCTCTTGATTTCTCCAGTGTACCTGCAATACTGCGCCACGATCTGCTTCTGGTCCGGCACGTCTTGGATCCAGTGGATGTATTCGGTGCGGGAGCCGCGCAGCTCGCCCTCGATGGTGTAGGGAGAGAGGCCAGCGAAGATGAGCACGGGGGCTCGCCCGCAGGACGCATTGTGGACGGCTGCGCCGAGGCCTTGGGTTCCGACGTCGACGTGCACGATTACGCATTGAGGTTTGCGTGTCAGGCGGGCGAAGCCGTCGGCCATGGAGAGGGCTACCATCTATTGGGAAGAAGTGTGAGCTGGGAGGTGTGATGGGAGGGGAGTAGTACTTCGTTTGGACATGTTATGATCCGTGGAAATTCGCCTTTCTTCTCATTTTGTCCCTTTACCATCGCCTCTATGATCGAAGGGTGGTCGGACCCTAGGTTCACGAAGCAATGGGTCACTCCGGCCTAGTGTCGAGATTCAGTAAATGCCCACTTTTGGAGCTGGGAAATGGAACATACCTCCCATAATGCCTCGAAGAAGGCGAACTGGAGGGAATAGAGTCAGCATTCTTTTTTCGAACATCGGTCGAATCTGATCTCGCTCCATGGACCTCTGGACGCGTAGAAGCTACCATGACGCTAAGGTGGGGGTAGCTTTGCTGACACCGCGGGGTAAAAGCACTTACTGACGCTGTGTACATCCTTGCAATCTCACTGCAGTCTGCGAGGAACGAGTCAAGATAGAACTCTAAATGGAATTCTGCCCAAAATCTTTGAAAGAATTCAAATGTAAAAGAGACGGGAAAGCCCCAGAGCTTCAAGAGTCAAGGAATGTGGGGTTGACAGCTCGGCTTTGTTGTCGGCTCTCGATGTCGCGGGGAAGGCTCGACCCTTCACTGGAACGTGACTTCCGTGTGGGAATTGTATTTGGGTCCGATTTGGGCCCGAGCTGCTGCAGTCCAGCTTGGAATCATTATGTCAATTTTGACAGCTCGTTTTGTAATCCAATGCATTAGGAGAAGTGAAAATACAATGTGGAACATCCCCAGGTATCGCTATACTTGAGGATGCACGAAGTGAAGTGAGCAGAGATCTGAACGAAATACGGGCAAAGAATTTCCTTCGTGGCTAAGCACGCTCAGGGAAAGAACTTAAGAAAGATGCAAGGCAAGAAAGACTGAGCTTGGGATTTTCACAAAAGGGGACGGCTGTACTCGAAGAAACCTTCCAGCTTCTGATCAAGTCCTTGCTTTTCGCAAAAACTCCCTTCGAGAGCTCTTTGACATTAGGAAACTCCTAACGTTCTTATATTATGGACGAGAAACAATTCACATATGGGTTGGAAAAGATGAAGCGATCCAGCAAAAAAAGGTGGCAGGGGAGCGAGGCGCTCGGCAAACCTGCCCCGCCAAAGTGGACACCCAACAACGTCAAACCTGGAGAACCTTCTCCTCCCCCAGATTAT
>QYSG01003026.1:0-15058 GCA_003988875.1 Lachnum nothofagi
AAGTAAATAAAGTAAATAAAGTAAATAAAGTAAATAAAGTAAATAAAGTAAATAAAGTAAATAAAGTAAATAAAGTAAATAAAATATTTTATATAAAATTATTTATAATAATAATTAATTAATAATATTATATTTTAATAAAAAATATTATTAAATTAATTAATAAAGTATTTTATATAATAATAATATTAAAAACAAAGTTTATTATTTAATTTATTTATAAATTATATATATAAATTAATAATAATTAGAAAATAATTTTAATATTTATTTATTTAAATTAAAGTCCATTGACTTTGATATAAAAGATTTATATTTAATTTAAAAACTATAATTATTAAATTACTAATAAAATAAAAAGGGGGGTCCCAGGGGGTCTCCCCCTAGTATTTAATAATAAATATAAATAATTAAACTTTTTATTAAAATTATAATATCAATAAAACAAAATGAAATATTTTATATAAAATTATTTATAATAATAATAAATAATAAATAATAAAACATTAATAAAAAACCTATATTATTGTCAAGTATGGTGGATGTGAATAAGTTGAATTGGGTGAATAGGGCCACAGGCCCTATATGTACTAGCTACGCGTGATCACGTGACGCAGTCACGTGATGCACGTGACAGTTGACGCAGTCACGTGATGCACGTGACAGTTGTAATCCTAACAAATTCCCCCTTTTCGAAAGCATCTAGCGCCCTCGTTGAACAGAATAAAAAAGAAAACAAAACTTTTGTTAAATAAAAAGGAAATTCCTTTAATCTTCCTTCAATCCTCCTTTAATCCTCCTTTAATTTTTTTTTAATCCTCCTCTAAAGTCGTATTCCCTTCGGCTTCCCTTCTTAGCCGCGATTTGCGCCTATATCCCGGCTTCCTCTTCTTCTTCTTCTCCTGCTTATAACGCTCTGGTGAGGGCTCCGGCTCCGAGCGAGCGCTACTTGCACGGGACGCGCTCCGGGTCACTCGGCGTTCTCCTGGGCGAAAGGCCGATCGGGCTCGGGATTGACTGCGGGGAGCTCTTGACCGAGACCGGCTCCGGGCAGCACAAAGAGGTGGCGGTTCATTTTCGGGCACTGGGGAGTGGCGGTTAGGTCCTGGCGTCGGTGCTTTAACCGGCTGGGTGGGATGCTTCTTTTTATAGTCGGCAATGGCCTTCTTGGCGTATGGAAGTTAATTGGCGGTGTACCAACTATCCTCTTCCGGGCCGTACCCCTTCCAACGGACCAGGTACCGGACTAGCCGGCCTGTTGGTGAAACCGACTTATCCAGGATCTTCTCTACTTCGTACTCTTCCTGGCCTTGCACTTGAACCGGTTCGTCTTGCTCGAAGTCTGGGCGGTTGAACGGGTCGTCACCCTGCTTAGTTGCAGGTTTGAGTTGCTCCACGGAAACAACATCATGAATGCCCCAATGCTCTAGGATCTTAAGGCGGTACGCCAGGCGTCCAATACGCTCGAGGACCTCGAACTTATTGGTCCGCTGTTAAAACAGCTTCTGACTGAGGCCTTTTGCTGCGGCAAGATTGTACCCTTTGTGAAGTCTGAGGTACACGAAGTCTCCTTTGTTGAAGAACATCGGCTTGTGCCGCCTATTATAGTACTTCTTTATTGACATCTAAGCAAGGGCGATGGCGTCTGCAACGTCGACTTTGGCCTCCGGTGTATTGAGGACTTCCGAAGTAACCTTTCCGCTTAGCAGGCCGACGGCGTCGTTGGGAGTGAATCCGAAGACAACCTCATTGGGTGTGCGTCCTGTGGCCGTATTGACGGAGTTGCTTAGCTTGAACTCGAGCAGCGGCAGCACATTTGGC
Source organism: Lachnum nothofagi (assembly GCA_003988875.1). NCBI lineage: Eukaryota > Fungi > Ascomycota > Leotiomycetes > Helotiales > Lachnaceae > Lachnum > Lachnum nothofagi. The sequence continues at coordinate 1,822 of QYSG01003026.1, forward strand.
CAGTCTCCTGGATCCTCAAGGCACGCAATAAAGTACCGCAGCGCAATCTCCACCGTTTGGTTCGTACGCTTGCTCTGCCCGTCCGTCTGCGGATGGTATGCCGTCAAATATAGAAGCTTGGTCCCGAGCTCTTTGAATATGGCCGCCCAGAGTCCACGGACGAACTTGGGGTCCCGGTCCGAGATCATGACCTTCGGGAGGCCCCAACCAAGCTGCAAGAGGCGTCTGAGGATGGCACGGCCCCACTGCGTTGCACCCCACGTCTTCTTGCCGGGCACGATCGTCGGTCTCTTGGACAGTTTGCACGTGATAGGGCACGCGCTGTCGTATCCGCCCTTGGAGTCCTTGGCTTTAGGCATCGCGGAGATGAAGTCCAGCGTAAGAGTATGGAACGGCGCCGGGGGGATGTCGATTGGTTGCAGCAACCCGTATAGGCGGTATCTGACGGTTTCGTAGATCCTGCATTTTCGGCAGTGCTTCAGGTAATCTCGCAGATTCTTGGCCAGTCGATGCACAAAGAAAAAGGTAACAAGGTCATCGTACATACGTCGAAACCCGGGGTGACCATCCTTATGTGCCAGTTCGAAGATTTCTTGGAGGCAGTTGTTCGGGAGATACAGCCGAAGAGGAAGACCATTGTGCGCCCTGCGGTAGATCAGCTCCTTGTCTACTTCGAACGGTAGTTCGGCGGCGTTTTCCCCAAGATTGTCGTTGGCGTCCAGGATCTCCCGGATCTCTTGCTACTTGCTGTCTTCTCGATAGCCTTGGATGATCTGGCGTTTGAAGTCCGGAGTCATCTCGACGACGATTGTCGCGTTAGCGTACACCAGCGGAGTCGAGGTCTTGTATCGGTGATCCAGGTACTGGATCTTGTCGATCGGTTCGACTTTTTCGTCGGCGTTGTGTTCGGCCCATACTTCGACCCATGCCGTTAGTAATATGTCGAGTTCTCCTTCTTTCGACGCGGGTTCCTTTGCGGGGGATGATTCGACTTCGAGACGGGATAGAGCGTCGGGTACAATATTGGCTTTACCCGGCTTGTGGCGGATGTCCAGCTGGAAGCGGGAGATGAACTCAGCCGCGCGGACTAGTCGGTGATTGGATTTCTCCGTGGCGGTTGTCGTGGTGATATCTGTTTGCTTGGCGATATTGCAGATGGCGGAGTGATCCGTGTAGATGACGGTCGGGCCGACCCGGGTAGATTCCACGTGGATCCGGATCTTCTTCAAAACCCACACAAGGCCAGCCGTTTCCAGCTCGGTCGGCCAGTACCTCGTTTCGGCGGAGTTGAGGCTTCTGGAGAGGAACATCACCGGTTCGATGTCGTTTCGGGAAGGGCAGCCGGACGCCGGCACCTTGTTGCTCTTCAGATGATACACCATGGCCCCGATCCGCTGTCCTGACGTATCGAGGTCGGCAAAGAGCGGCCGGTCTGGCGAGCAATGTACGAGCATTCGTCCGGTGAGGAGCTCCCGTTGGATTTCCTTGAACGCGGCGGTCTCGGCGCCGGTGGGGAAGTCGAACGTCTTGCGGAGGGAATACTCGCGTCTCGGGCGGCCTTCGACCGGGGCTCCCTTGAGCATCAACTTCTTCCGGAGTTGGAGGGGCTCAGCCTTGCTGGCGTAATGTGGGATGTACTGGCGGAGCCAGCCCGTGATGCCCAAGTAGTTCTCCAGCTGCTTGAGCGTGCGCGGGAACTTGATGTGGGCGATGGCCTCGAGGCATTCTTTGGTGGTGGTGAGTCCAAATGCGTCCACACGTTGTCCGAGAACGACGGCTGATGGATATCCGATGAACGACTTGGAGGCTTTGATGGCGATGTTAAACTTTACCAGCCGCGCGAACGCCAGCCCGAGGTGCTTGAGATGCTCGTTCCTCGTCTTGCTGGCCACGACCATATCATCAATATACGCCTTGACCCACGGCATATCCTCGAAGATCATGTCGATCTGGCGCTGCGTGTACGCGGGCGTGCCGGCGTAGCCCATGATGGCGCAGTCGAAGGTATATTGGCCGAAATGGGTGCTGATAGTGAAGTATTCACGGGAATCGGGGTGGGTTCTCCACTGGTAGAAGAAGGAGCTTGCATCGACCACCGTGATGAAGAGGCAGCCGGCGATGTTCTCGAGTATGGTCTCCTGCGTTGGCATGGGGTAGACGTCCGGCAGGTAGACGGCATTGAGGCCGCGGATGTCAATCACCGCCCGTGTGGCCTCGTCTCCGTTCGGGACGAATTTGTGCACCACGAAGAGCGGCCAGCTTACTCTGGTTGGTTGGAGGGTCCGGTTGAGTCTGCGGGCTTCGATCAGCGGCTTGAAGGTCCTTTCGACGACTGCTCGGTCCTTGAGACTCAGGGGATAGATCTTGGTATGCGTCTTGATCTTCTCTTCCCAGTCGGGCTTCAGGCGAACTTTCATCCACTGGTCTTCTGGGATGTCGACATACCCCACATCTTTGAAGAGGGTCTCTGGAAAACTATCCAAGAGATCGGCGAAGGCCTTGCGGGTTTCGGCATCTTCGCCGTAAATCGTAGCGCCGGTGTGGTGCTGAAACTCCTTCGATGCGTGCTCTCGGGTCACCTGGAGAGGCAGGTCTTCCAACCGGACTCTTCTTGCTGCGGGGCGCAGAGCGAACCTCTCGATGTTTTCCGCGTCGTCGGTGTCGACCTGGAAGCACTGGTCATTCAACTCCACGAGATATCCCAGACGTTGATTCCGTGGGATCTTGATCGGATGCGCGGCGCGGTTCTGCACCACGATACCCGCAACATCACTGTCCGTGATGGCGGCGAATATCCCCAGCGGGGCTTCATCTGGTTCAAAGAGCCACTCTTGGTCCGACGCGTGGATCGAGTGGTGGACGGGGACAACCATCTGGGTGTGGGGTGGGATCTCCATCGTCTTTACGGCATGAACTGGTGCGCCAAACTGGCGTCGACGGGACTTGGTGCACAGTTCGATGTCCACCCGGCAGCTGCCAATGTGCGCCACACTGCTTCCAATGCGCAAGTCAATCTGCTCTGGGGACATGATGTCGGTGCCGATCAGCATCTTCGCTGGTAGCGAATCCACCAGATGGACCTCCCGGGTGAAGTGAGCCAGGGTGTCTTCCTTGGTCTTGGCGTGCTTGCCCTTGAAGTACATGGGCATCAGCACGTAGCTGATAGACTTGAGACGTCCGTCTCCTACGCCACCAATCCCCACTGTAGTAGCGCGGGTCCTGATGTGCAGATCTGGCGCCACGGTCTTGACCCAATTCTTATCTGCTAGACTCATGGCGGTGCAGCTGTCCATGCCTATCCGGTGCTCTTCTCCCGTGGGGGAAAACCGTACCATGGAAGTGGCATAGGTTGCTTTGCGAAAGCTGTAGCCTGTGCCGGCGTCTCGGTCTGGAGGCGCGGTAGACATGACCACGGGAACTCTGACGGCAGCTTTCTCCTTACCGGCGTCCGGTTCAACGGTGGTTTCGGTTGGCTCGCGGCGGCAATCTCCTTCGCGAAGGTGGCCGTGGAGCTTGTTGCTGGATGGGAAGGCAGAACCACAGATCTGACAAGTGCTCGGGTTGCCCGCACCGTCCGGCATGCTGGCCCAGTAGCTCATGATATGCGCGTACGGGTTCTCCTGGACGTGCGTTACACCGTGGACTTGTACGCCCTCTTCAAAGTCCTCGTCGTCTGCATCTGCCATAAGAACCTGTTCGTCGTCGTCCGGCGCGTCCTCATCTTCTTCCACCACGGCTTGCATGGCGGCTTTGTTTCGATAGCCGTCATTGTAGGGTCTCTGACCCCGGAAGTCCTGTCGACCTCCCCTCTGCGGGTCTCCGTATGCACCGCCTCCCCTGCCCTGCTGTGGATTGTCCCGCGGATACACTGGGCCTTTCGCCGCTGGATAGGCATTGCCCTGTGGGCCTTGTTGTTGGGCCTGGGCCGGCGGCCGAGGGGGGTATCGCGGAGTTTGGTAGGCAGGATTCTGGAACTGATAGCTTGTCGTCTGCGGATACGGAGGAGCTTGGGCTGCCGGGGGGAAGCGTTGATTCCCTGGACCACGGTAGGCATTGTCTCTGCCTCTGTAGGGGAAGGATCGTGGAGCAAAAGATGCGCGGAAAGGACGCGCGTTCTTCTCCGCAAGCTCTTGAAGCAGAGGTTCTTTGGACTTCAGTTGAGCAAAGAAGAACTCTCGAGAAGTGTTCGGCGTGGGTTCGTCGATGAGGACCTTGATCTCTAAGTCAAGGCCATTCCAAATCGTCGTAAGCTAGGTGAACTCATTCCGGATATTGGCTGCAAAAGCATACCGGCGCATGCCTTATGCGAAAAACACAATCCTCTTGCCGGACTTGATGTGGTCGAGGCTGAGGGTTTTGGAATGGAACGCCTTGACCGCCTTTGATGTAGGCTCCTTGAACTGCTGGATCAAGGTGATGCGGATGGCCTTCAGAGACGCGCTGCGAAGAAGAAGCTTCTGGCTCGACGTAAGCTCGGTCGTGTGCCATTCTAGGGCCTGGCCTCGGAGGAGGGTTGACAGGACCTGCTTGACCGCCTTGGACGAATGATCCTCTGCTACCTCCTTGAGGCGGTCGGTGAAGGCGTAGACATCAGTGTACACTGAGTACTTGCCTTCGCTTCTGATGCCAGCTTCGTTCTTCTCGTCCGGATCGAAGAGTCCCACGTCTTCAGGCTTGAGGCGATACGAGCCTCCGTCGTCGGTGTGGTGGTGCACGGGGTTATCATCCGAAGATGCTGACTCATCACTCGAGCCGTCTGGCGAATCATCTGACGGTGCTTCCGACTCCGATTCTTCGACCGTTGGCACTGGCTTCTTCTGGTGCTTGGTCTTCTTCTGCCTTTTCCCTTTCCGGTCTGGCTGTCTAGCGCCGAGGATGGCATCCCCAAGCATGTTAGCAAGGTATACAAAGTCCCCTTTGGTAACCGGTTGGTCCATTCCTTCTTTTCCATCATCCTGACCCTCTTGTTCTTCGGAACGCGTTGGCTTCTCTTTTAATTTTCTCCTAGACCGTAATAGCCGGTTTTTCGACTTTTTCCTAAATCGTAATTGCCGATCTCCTAGCGTCCACGGATTCAATGTTTAATAGCCGCCAAAGCCACCCTATTTGCTGCCGTTATTACTTCCTTCCAGGCCTTCACTTATAGCAGCCTTTGTCGCCATTGTGTCGGCAGATTGTACAGGCGGTACAAACTATGCAGAAGACTTGTCCAGTAATGGTACAGATATAACAAACGTGAACACAGTCATCGAAGGGGTTTCGGCCAGTTTTAAAGGCGGCGGCGATTTCGAGGAAGAATAAAGATCCGTTTTCTTAAATAGTAAAGGATCGTCGAGCCCAGCGCGGCTTAAAGCAGAAGTTACAGGCCTCTTAGGCGTCTTCAAATAGAACCCAGCCAGCTCAAACATCAATGAAGTAACCGGAAGCTCTCTGTTATCCGAGAAGCGTAGGGGCACCTTCGACGGTGGTTAAAAGGGTCCCGAGAACTCTGACGGTACGTCCCCGAACAGAGGTCTGCGGGTGCCAGTGACCCTGAAATTGTCCCTTTGGGGGATCTTCTTCGGTGGAGAGTGCTGGTTAGGGGTGTCGAACGGAGAGTGCAGAACCTGAGCCGCCGGAGTGCGGGGAGCCACTGTCTTTAGGGTTATTGGCGCGGACGGACTAGGCTCCCTGAAACCTGTGGCTCGCCTGAAGCTGTTGATCGCCGCCCGAAGGCTCTTCTTGGAGTTCGTCCACTCAAGAGGGAATTGAGACTCTGTGGCAGGTCCGGAGTGCCGAGTGCGTTTCGACGAGGACCTGGGAGGCTCCGGGGGCACGCCCGCGGCTGCCAGTATCTCCTTGACCTTGTTATGCACCGGCTAGTCAATATCTTTCGTAAAAATATTGGCGTTAAAGAAGGCCTAGAGCTGTCTGGCCGTTTCGAGTATGGACATATAGCCTTACCAAAAGCAAACGAAAAGCCGTATTTTCAGCTTAACAATGCGCCGTCGATGTAGATGTTTCGTTGGATAGCTAAGGAATAGTAGGGGTATACCTAGGATACTATTAAGCTTATAGCAAGAATTCTAGGCTTTAGTTATTATTATCAAATGAAATCCCGTTGAAATATCCGTTGCTAAAAGCAAACAAAACGCGGTCAACAACGGCAGCGAAAGCTTGTAAAGGTTTGGATCAAATCCTGGTACTAATAGATAACTAGTGCACAATGTTTTACTGGCTAGAAACACTTAAGGCAAATTGGTTAAGCATTGCTACTAATTGTCAAGTATAGTAGATGTGAATAAGTTGAATTGGGTGAATAGGGCCACAGGCCCTATATGTACTAGCTACGCGTGATCACGTGACGCAGTCACGTGATGCACGTGACAGTTGATATTAGCTTTTATTTTTATATAAAAACCATTTTTAATATTAATTGGTTTTTTAATATTAATTGTTTTTTTAATATTAATTGCCTTTTTATTAATTTAATTATTAATAAAATAAATTTTTCTTTATTAAAAAATAATTATAATTAAAATTTAATTAATAATAAATAATATTTTAAGAATTTTTATTTTTATTATAATTATTAAATTAAATAAAAAAACAAAGTTCTAGGGGATTTACTTTTAATATATATATTTAAATTTAAATAAAAAATAATTTTTAATTAATTAATTTTTAAAATACTAATAATTTAAATAATAATAAATTTTTTTTTATAGAATTCTATTAATTTTAAAATCAAATTATTATATTTTAATTATAATATATAAATTTATTAAAAAAATTTAATAAATAATAAATAATTATATATTAAAAATAGCTAAAATAGTTGATAAAATATTTGTTAATAAAATATTATTTATGATTAAAACTATAATGTTAATATTTATATAAATCAATTAAAGTAAATAATTATTTTAATATTAAATTAATATTTTTTGTAATATATAATAGAATAATAAAATAATAATATTATTAAATAATAATTTAAAATAATTAAGTTTTTTATTAAATTTATAAATTATATATAACAATTTTTAATAATAATTATTATTATTTTAATTAAATTAAATTAAATTATTTTATAATAAAGTAATAAATTATTATTTATGAAAAATATATATTAAATAAATTAATTAATAATTTATAAAAACCCTTAATTTATAAAAACCCTTAATTTATAAAAACCCTTAATTTATAAAAACCCTTAATTTATAAAACCCTTTATAAGCCCTATGCAGTGGCCCCCGGAGGGCCAGCGGAGCGTTTTTTATTTTAATAATAATAATAATAATAATATTAAATATTAAATTAAAATTAAAATAAAAAACCCTGTACTGGGCTTGCCGTTACCCCCGCGTGACGGCATATGTTATTATATAATTGTCAAATATAGTGGGTGTGAATAAGTTAAATTGTGTGAATAGGGCCGCAGGCCCTATATGTACTAGCTATGCGTGATTACGTGACGTAGTCACGTGATGCACGTGACTGTTGTAATCTTGACAAAAACCTATAACAGTTTTATTGTTAATTATTATAAAGGAGCAGAAAGGGTGTGCCGTCAAGTACACGGTGTACAAACACGTAAATAAACTAAAATATAAAAATTAAAAAAATAAATTAGATGCTGTCTATAGAACCTTAATTCTAATGCTATATATAATATAAATTGAAGTAAAGCGGAAAAACTTTTACGCGGACTGGGGTGCACCTACTCTACCACATTATATGTATAAGTTGTATTAAAAGGTTATTATTAACTTCCATTGTAATTTATATATTTTTTAAATTAATTTAATTAAAATCAAATTTAAAATATATATTAAAAAATATATTAATTTATGATAAAAATCTTAATTTATATAAAAATATGTTAAAGTTTTTTTTATAACGGTAATAAATTATAATTAAATATTATAATATTAAATTCAATATTAATAAACTTTTTATAATTACCTAAAAATTAAAAAAACAAAAAAACAAATAATTTTTTAATATTTAAATTAAAATTAAAAAATTTAACTAAATTAAATAATTTATTAAAATAATTAAACTTTTAAATAAAATTTAAAATACTTAAAAAAATAAATAAATAAAATGATAAAATCAATAAAAATAAACTTTTGGAATAAATAAAATAAAAAATTATAAATTTGAAAATAAAGCTATTAATTATTTATAATTTGGAAAAAAACTATAAGTAATATTATACAAATAAAAGATTTATTTAGCAAATATAAAAAGTTTTTAATATTTAATATAAAAATTTTAAAATTATTTTTGAATATAATGCCATTATTATTTTTAATTAAATTAAATATAAAGATTATAAATTTTTAAAATAATTTATAATCGGCTTTTGCAAAAACATATTAAAACATATTAATTTTAAAATTAAACTATATGAAAAATAATATTTAATTATGTTTATTGTAGTGCTATTATAAGCCTAGCCGATTTAAACAAATTAATAATAGTTTTTAATTAGAAATAAAAATATTTAATTTAATTTAAATATTATTAATAAAACACGTAATAAAAAAAAACTTTTAATAAAAATGGTTCTATAATATATAAAAATAAATTTTTATTAAATAAAAATAGTAAAAAAAAAAATAATAATAATAATAATAAAACTAATTTTAATAAAAAATATTTGAATTACTAATAATTTAATTAAAAATATTTAAAAAAAATATTTTTTTAAATAAATTTAAAAACTTAAATCAAATTTAAAAAAATTATTAAAAAAAAGTATATTTTATACTTTAAATTTATAAAAAAAAAATAAAAAAAAGCCGAAAAAAAATAATAATAATATAAAAAAAGTTTTATTATAAATAAGTAATTTGTTATTAATAAGTTTTTTTATTGGTGTAGCAAATGCGCCATTAAGCAATAATAAATTAATTTATAATAGCTTAATATTTATATCCTATTAAAGAAAATGGCATGATTTTATTGATTTTTTTATTAAATTTAAAATTATTAAATTAAATTTAATTATAAAAATATTAATATTAATATTTATATTTTTTTTTATTTAATATAAAAGATTTTTTTTTTGATTTAAAAACGTTTTATTATATTTACAATAATTTCTTAAAATTTATAAATTATAAAAAAAGCAAAAACCTTATTTTTTTAAATATGGTTAACGGCTAAGTTTGTTTTTTCGATATTAGTATAATAAAACTTAAATTAAAGCTTTGCAATAATATAATAAAAAAACCAATTTTAAATAATGTACTATATATACTATAATATTTTATTAATTTATTTTTTATTTAATAATTATAAAAAACAAAAAAATCTTTTAAAAGAAATTTTTTTTTTTTAATAATAAAAACAATATATATAAATTTTGTATTTTTAATAAAAATTTATTTATAATTAAAGAAAAATTAATGGTAATAATTGCTTTATATTTATTTTTTATAATTTATTTATTACTAATAATAATAATAAAAATTGACATTAAATTGGTCTATTATTACTTTGGTTACCTTGGTCTAACAAATATATATAAAACATTAAAAATAATTATTAAAATAAAATTTAATAATAAATTATAAATTATAAAAAAAACTAGATTTTATAATTTTTATAAATATAATTGTTTTATTTGCAAATAAAGCAAGGTACCCCAATAATATAAAAAACATAAGAATATATATGTATATATTAATATATTTAAAATAAAGCCTAAAAATCTTAAATAAAACGAATATAATATATTATATATTAATAATATTATATATATATATAAACTATATATTATAAAAAATATAAAAAATATTAAATATATTAAAATTTAATAAAAATATTTAAATAAAATTAAATAAAAATATTTTAATAAAAATAAAAAATACGGTCCAAATAATATAATTAATATAATAAAAAACCTAGAATAATATATAAAACTATTAATACTATATAATCTTTATTAAAATAAAATTTTAAAATAAATTATTTAAGTTATTATAAATAAAATTTAAATTATTATATTTAATTAAATAATATTTTTTTTCCTATAAAACAAAATTATATAAATATTAATATATATTATTAATTAAACGATAATATTAACTTTAAATAGTATTATATTAATTTAAGTTTTTTAAAATTAAATTAATTTTAAAAAAGTATTTTATATATTAGATATATTAAATATTTATATTTTAAATTATAAAATATTTATTTTTATTAAGAAAAAATAATATATCGCTATTAAAAAAATTAAAAAACAAATTAAAATTAGTATTTTAATTAATTATAAAAACTATAACATTTAGCAATATTATTTATTTAATAAATTAGGGCTGTTAACGTCGGCTAATAAAATAGTAAGATTTTTATATATATATTTTAACAAAAAAATAAAAACTATTAAGCCATTTTTTAATATAAATTAATAACTTTTTATATATAAGTTAAATAATTTTACTAAAAACAAAAAGCAAAAAAAAACTTTAGCAAAAAAATTTATTTTAATAATTCTGGCAATAAGGAAAAATATATGTATAATTAAAACAAAAAGTTTAATTAATCGCTATAAAGCCCTCCCGAAATATTAATAAATAAGAATTATTAATATAAATTCCTAATAGTTTAAAATATTAAAAATAAATATTTTTTTAATAATTAAAATATTAATAAAAACATAGAAGTTTTAAGCAAAAATAAAAATTCGCCTAAAAATAAACTAAAAATTATTATATCTAAAAAAACCATAGTTATTTAAAAAATTTAATTAATTAATAATTTATTATATTTTTTTTTGAATAATAATATATAATTTAAACTAAAATTTAAAAATTTAAATAAAAATTTTTTTTATTATAATTAAAACTTAAAATATTTGCAATTTAAATATTTAATGGCCATATATGCTAAAACCAAAGTAAATAAAAATTCTGAAATAATAAAAAAGGCTTTAAAAAGTCCAAATATATATATTTAAAGAATCGCTATTTTAGTAAAATATTAATTTTTATTAAAATATAAAACCTAAATGTTTATAAAATATAATTTAATTTCCTTTAATATAAAAATAATACTAAATAAGTTAATATTTAAAACAAAAATTAATAAAAATAATAATATTTTAAAAATAAAGGTATAATAAATCATTAAAAGGTTTTATTAATAAAAAAATATTAATTATAATTAAACTTTTATTAGAATCATTAAAAAAAACATATAAAAATTTATATTAATATTTGCTATAATAAAAAACTAAGAAGTTAATCAAATAAATATATTAATAATATTTTTTTATTTTACTATTAATAGTAATATTTATATTAATTATTTATTATAATAATAATAAAAATTATTTTTATATATAATAATATTTATAAGTTAAATAAAGCTTTATATAATTTAAAATAATTATTTTGCCTTTAGTAATAATATATATAAAATATAATAAAATCACTAGATTTTATATTTTTAAATAATAATAATTATATTTATTTAAATTAAAAAACTAAGATAATAGTTGTTATTTATATTAATAATTTTTTTATTATAAGCCTTAATAAATTAAAAATTAATATATTAAAAATTAATATTTATAAATAATTTAATATTAACAATATAAAACCTATATTTTATTTTATAAAAATATAAATTATTTATAATTAAAAAAAAACTATTACTTTTTACCAAAATGCATTTATTTGCAAAATTTTAAAAAAGTTTAATATAGAAAATTATTAAAAAATAGCTATACCAATAAAAACAAACGCAAAAATTTAATTAATTTTTAATATTAAAATTACTTCAAATAAAAAAATAATGGAATATTAAAATATAATTAAATCTATAAATTATATTTTAATTTATATAAGACTTAATATTACTTTTTTAATAGAAATACTATTATACTTTTTAAATAATTTTTTACTAGTATATATAAATAAAATACAATATATAATTATATATTTATTAAAAATAATTATATTAGTTATTGTATTAAAAGAAAAAAATAGAATTAATATGCTTTTAATAGGTTTCATAAACGCGGACTAAAGTAAAAACAAATATACCAAATATTTAATTAAAATATAATTGTTTCTATTCATAAAAGCAATATTTTATTAATTATTAAAAAAATAAAATATTATTATTATATTAAGTTTAAAATTAAAATATTATTTTTTAAAAAAAAGTAACTATTAAATAATATAAATTTATAAAATTCTTTTATAATTAAAATACGAATCTAAGAATACACAAAATGTGAAGATTTAGTGTAATAATATAAAAACTTTTTCATTAATAGAAAACCTTGAAAATTATAAATAATTAAAATATATTAATATATATTACTATTAAATTTATAAAGCTATAAATTATAGCTTTATTAATTTTTATTATATATACTTTGCAAATAACTTCGCAAATAATCTAATAAAGCCTTTGTTTAAACTAAAATTCAAAAAATTTATTTAAAATATTAAATTTATAAAATATAATTTTTAAATTATTAATAAAAAATTTTTATAATTTAAAAAATTAAAGTTATTAAAATAAAATAAAATAAATATTTATACTAAAAAATATATTGTAATTTTATTAGTTTATAATATTTATTTAAAATAAAACAAATATTTAATTATTAATTAAATATATAAATTTTTTGTATAGTAGCTAACTAGGTCCTTAATATATAACAATAATATGTTTTCTCTAAAAACCTTAATCGCCATTACAACAAATTTTTAAATATATTAAATATTGTGCAAGGCCAAAAGAAAAAGTAATCCCCTAATAGGATCTGGTATATAAGCAATATTATTTAAAGTTTAATTAAAGAACTAAATATTAAATATAATTTTATTTATATTATTAAAAAAATAAAGCTATTTACAATTTATATAAAACCAAAGTAATTATATATTTTAATTATATATAAATCGATTTATTTTATTATATATTTTTTTTTAAACTAAATATTTATTTTTAAATATAATTTTATCTAAAAACTTAAAATTATTTTAAAATAGCTTTAAATCCATTATTTTTATAAAATTAATATTATTTACTTTTAATATTAATGGCGTTTATATGCAGATACTAGTCTTTAACATGTGCCGTCACGCGGGGTAACGGCAAGCCCAGTATAGGGATTTATTAGTTTTTATTATTATTATTATTATTATTATTATTATTATTAATAAAAGACGCTCCGCTGGCCCTCCGGGGGCCACTGCGTGGGGCTTATAAAGGGTTTTTATAA
>QYSG01003037.1:0-19438 GCA_003988875.1 Lachnum nothofagi
CAGCGGCGCAGTAATGAACTGCTGCGACAACTCCGGCGCCCGCAACCTCTACATCATCTCCGTCAAGGGCATTGGCGCGCGCCTAAACAGACTTCCTGCTGGTGGTGTGGGAGATATGGTCATGGCGACCGTCAAGAAGGGCAAGCCGGAACTCCGGAAGAAGGTCATGCCTGCGGTTATCGTGAGACAGTCTAAGCCGTGGAGACGGACTGATGGCGTGTTCTTGTATTTTGAGGATAATGCTGGTGTGGTGAGTGGATTCTCTTTTGGATTTCTAGACTGGGTGGCTGGAGGAAGAGGGGGTATGGATTGGAAGGGGATGAAGGGAGAGGAGATTGGGGCGGTGGAATGCTTGAGGGATTGGAGATTTGCACACGGAGAAGCAGAAGCAGAATGAGTGCTGACATCACAATTACAGATCGTTAACCCCAAGGGCGAGATGAAGGGCTCTGCTATCACCGGTCCCGTCGGAAAGGAGGCTGCTGAGCTTTGGCCAGTAAGTACTACCACACCCTCTTCCCCTAGCTATTCTTCCCTCTTCCCACCCCCATTCCTTACCTCCCACTGACATCTATGTTTCTCTAGCGTATCGCAAGTAACTCCGGCGTCGTCATGTAAATCTTCAAATCATCAAAAATCACACGAACGTACTTGCTTTTCGGGGTTAACTGSCATATTTGGCGGGGAAATGATATGGCATACTTGATTTGATCTRCGAGGCTTGGCTTGCTGCATGAATGGGATATGGGATGCGGTAGATAAAGCAGAAGCGGGTAGATGAGAAGAATTGACAAGAGGATTTTTTTTTCCTGCCATGATACGTGCATATGAGTGCTGGTTTGGGGATGTGATGTATGGGTGAGAAAAGGGAATGAAGGTATGACATGAGGGAGTTTAATATGGAGATGGTCGGGAGTTGGAGAGCAAAGTTGCTACATCCAAACAGGAGTCCCCTTTCAAGATGGCCACGAAAGGTACCGGCTCTCCAGCTCTCTTGATCTCTCAGAGCCTCAGGAAGTTTCCTACCCAGCGTCTCGTCATTCACGCGCCTCTCATGCGCTCTAACTTTCCTCATTCGCTGCAAAATAACCTGCGATCATTTGCAGGTTTGCTAGAGCCAAGTCTCAATCAATAACCTTTTCTTTTCTCATTGTCACCTTGCCCTTTCCCTTCTCCATTCCAGTTCCTCTTCTCTCGTATCCCTAACTCGCCCAAGGCAAACAGTCTCACTACCAAGCCCCTATCATTTATTAACTTTCGAAAAAATCTCGACGATGACTCAACATAAGCACCAGCCTCTTTTTTATTTTCTATTCCTAAAGAAATGGGTCCGAAACAGCAATCGGTGCAGGATTTCCCTCCGGCTCCCTCGTACGCTATTCCTGTGCCTTGATTCAACCCCAAACCAGCCACTCGGGTGTCGATCTTCCCCGCGACCCGACGGCACGTGTCACCGCGTTCTTCTCAACCCCTCCTTACTTAAACCCTCACGTCTTCCCCTCCCCAGTTCTCCAACACGTCTTTCAAACAACTCTACAGCCTCATTCCAAACGATAAATCTGGCCCCTCAGCATTATTCCTCTAAACAAATCATACACCATACTTGAAAACTACTACATTCATCGAAGAGAAAAGGGAAAGAGAAGTCAAAATGCCAATAGCGCACACCACCCTCCTAACGCCGCACCTCACCGCCTCGAAGGAGTTTTATACCACAGCACTGAAGCCGTTGGGCTATTCCGTCATGATGGTATATCTCCCCTACCCCTAGCCTATTTCCCTCATTCTTCCCCCAATTTCCTCCCATTCTCCCTTGAAAAGAAAAGCTCGCTTTCCTCGCTAATGCACCTCGTCTAGGAATTCCCAGGCGCAGTCGGCTTCGGGACGCCGGGCGGGAAAGTTGATTTCTGGCTGCGGGATACGAATGGGAAGGAGGTGCCGGCGCCGAATCATCTCGCGTTCTTCGGGAATAGTGAGGAGGAAGTGAATGGTTTTCATAAGGAGGGGATTAAGGCTGGTGGGAAGTGTAATGGCCTACCGGGCATGAGACCTCAATATGCGCCGAATTATTATGCGAGTTTTGTGACTGATTTGGATGGGAATAATATGGAGGTTGTGTGGTTTAAACCGGAGTAAGGAAATGGATTGAAAAGTGATCTGGTGGGTCATAGCGTTGATAGATGAAGAGCGAGGTGGTTTTTTTGGCGGGGCGTGGAAAAGTTGGGATGGAATTTGGTGTGTTTAGAAGTCTCAAATGGACTGTCCGTTGTTTCATCGTCTGTCGCCCAAATAGATGCTGGCAAGTGCCAGAGTCCTCCAATTCCAGCATGCATGTTGCTTCCAACTGTCTACAAGAAAGAATGAAGTGTCTTCAACTTAGTCATTGGCCTTGAATAGCATGTAGCCAATGACCAGGAGTAGAATTAGACTTGCTTGGCAAATTTAGAGTGCTGACCGGATGCATAGCAGGAACAGGTCTAGCATTCCAGGGAGATCAACTCGCTTGAGCCCCTTGACAGCAACAACAAAATCCACCACGAGTCGATGCCCTGAAGAAAAAAAAGCCTCGAAGCAACGCAAAACAAAAACAGATACTTGCTTTTTTACTCTATATCACATGCAATAACCACACCACCTGCAGGGAGGTGCGGATTTACCCCGCGCGGAACGTCGATCTGCCGCACCCCATGAGATGTGCGTCAACAGGGTCAGCCAAGACATGGCTGTATAAAAAGCAACGAAAATCTCGCCATCTCCTCCGCCGAGTCTTCGGCGGAGGAAGATTAAGCAGTGTAACCCACATCAAAGATGCGTTATATCAGCCTGTATATATCGGCATATCTCGCTGCTGGAATGTCACTCGATCTCGGTCATGGTCACTTCTGCGAAGTACTTGAGACTTTCTCGATATTCTCTAGGTTTATATTTGTACCAACTACTTAGCGTTTTCACCATACATTTCTGAGCTCAAGCAAAATCACCTGTTGATGATCATTGGTTAGCTGTGTTTATCATGTTCGCTGCTCAAAACCTCGGAATCAGGGGCCTGCTCGCAGTTTCAGTTCTACTCATCTTCGTGGTATGCAAAAACATGATATCAACTACACTTGAGCTCACATATATCGCAGTACCCACTCGCACTTGCGATTTACAATGCCTACTTCCACCCACTATCAAAGTTCCCCGGCCCTCGCTTCTGGGGCGCCTCCCGGCTCCGCTACATCTGGTCCCTCCTGACCGGCAATCTCGTCCACGACACCGCCTCCCTGCACCAGCGCCACGGCCCCATCGTGCGTGTCGCGCCCAACGAACTCTCCTTCGCACACCCCGACGCCTGGCGCGACATCTTTACCGGCCGGCCGAACCACGCCCCGCTTCTCAAAGACCCCGTCTGGTGGACGCCGCAGCCGGGCCTCACCGAAGGCATCACACAAGCCATCAGCCCCGAGACCCATGCCCGGATGCGCAAGACGCTCAGTGGCGGCTTCACGCAGGCTGCTCTGCGGAAACAGGAGCCCATTGTGCAGCGCTACGTCGATCTCTTGATTTGGCGGTTCCGTGAGGCGGCTAGTGATGAGGGAGCGGTCGTGGATGTAGTCCCGTGGCTGCACTTCACGACCTTCGACATCTTCGGCGACCTCGGGTGGGCAGAATCCTTCGAGTGCCTGCAGAACGCCAAATACCACCCCTGGGTAGCGCTGCTGTTCAACAGCGTCAAAGCAGCTGCGTTCGTCGCGGCCGCGCGCTTCTATCCTACCGTTGACTTCTTATTGATGAGATGTATACCGAAGTCGCTGAGGAAGCTGAAGGAGGATCACTATCAACAAATTGTGGACAAGGTCCAGCGGCGCATGAACTGGGAGGTCGACCGGCCGGACTTCATGAGCTATGTGCTGAGGAATAAGGGTGAGAGGGACGGGATGTCCGAGGAGGAGATCTATGCGAATTTTATGGTGCTGACTGTCGCGGGCAGTGAGACGACGGCGACGGTGCTGAGTGGTGTTATCAATAACCTCGTGGCTCAACCAGACTTGCTGGCTAGAGTGGTGGATGAAGTACGCGGCGCTTTTGAAAGTGATGCGGATATTACTCTGGATAGCGTCAACAAACTCGCGTACCTCTCGGCTGTGATACAGGAAGGATTGCGCGTTTGCCCACCGGTTCCAATCATGCTTCCTAGAGTAACACCTGAAGGCGGGGAAACAATTTGCGGTGCATGGGTACCAGGCGGAGTAAGTCTTCCTCACATTCCTCCAAAACAAACCCTTTCTAACCCTCAACTTCTTCAAGACAAGCGTCTCCCTCCAAGTCTGGTCACTCTACCGCTCGCCCGCCTTTTTCCACGAGCCTCTATCTTTCCTCCCCGAGCGCTGGCTTCCCGAAGCCGAGAATGAAAAGTCTCCCTTTTACAGCGACCAGCGCGAAGCTGTGCAGACGTTCAGTGTTGGTCCACGAGCATGCATAGGCAAGAACTTAGCGTGGCTGGAGATGAGGCTGGTGCTGGCGAAGTTGCTGTGGACTTTTGATGTGCAGCCTGCTGGGGAACCGGTGAGATGGGAAGACTTCAAGACGTTCCTGCTGGTGGATAAGAAGCCGATTCATGTTAAACTGCAAGTGAGGAAGGGCGTGTCTTAGTGGCGGAAAGAGCGATATGTCAGGTTAAGCCGTAGCTATGAGTTGATAATGAGGGAAAGCCAAAAGGACTGTAATTTTCAAGAGAATGGGGCGCAATCTACCTCGTCGAAGTCGTTTCCGAAGAAGCAATCGACCAAGAGACGGGCGTGTTGCGCACCTGACGGGTTCATTGCCGAAAGAACGCAGGGAAAGACAGCGTGCTTCAACCAATGGAGAATGATGTGTCTGAAACATAGCCTAGCAAATACGTAGATCGTCCCGATGAAGCAGCTTCACGATATTTTTCTTTTTCAGTGGCGTTATCATCTGACGGTGGGTTGCACTGCATCTTGGATCCGACTTTCCGACACCTTGCAGTATATCTCGTCCCAGTAAAATGGTGCGCTTCAAAACATATCCTGCTGTAAGAATATTTCCTAATCTGGCCAACGAAGCTCTCTGCTTGAAGATCGAGCGCATAGTCCCAGCTTTGTCATAACCTTGAACGCCTTTCAAGAAGGAAGGAGTTTGACAATGCTATCTGTAGAAAGACTCTCTTTCTTAATCTCTCTCAAAAGAAAGCTTCCTCAGTTATTGTTTCCAACAACGGTTGATAGCATGACAGAGCCGCCCACGTAATGGGCTGCAAACGCCATATTGTGTGTAAGCCCGCCAACGCATTGGGTGATATTGGCTGGATCAGATGGCCCATGTGCTGGCAGAATGGGACTCGATGAGTCTGCATTCGAGTCTTTTGTCAACCACACAGGAGCCGACGACAAGAATATCGGCTTATCTTGACATATCGGCTTTTGAAGTTGAACCTGAAGCGGCGGAACGAGTATCAATTTGAGAGTCTCCGAAGATTCTTTTGGATCTCGACATCTGGCTAGCTTGACACCGGACTTGGAAATCATGTGTGGCATACCACATTAGCCCAATGCCTCATGAAACAGTTCATGTGGAGTTTTGGTAGACCAAACCGTTGAAAGCCCCTGAGTCTGCGGACGCGCGGACACTAAATCTCTAGTACGCTTCACCCAGAGACTCCGGGTAGACTAGACTACTTAGCGGTAGTTGTCGTATGCAGAAACTAGTCCGTACGGGAATCCGGCACAAAATTACCATTAGGAGCATCGCGATTTCCATATGAGCTTAGGGAATTTTATGCAAGCATGCTTGCTGGCGGAGGGACCAATGGAAGTGAAAGCAGACAATTTTGAGCCGGTAGCTGCACTTTAGCACCGACTTCGCGTTCTAGGGCGTATTGTATGATTGCTCAACAATAAATGGAAGATCCTGAACGCTATGCCCTAGCTCCTATGGGCCATTTCCTTTTCAAACGTCTGGCAGTAACACGTATTTCGTCAGGATGGTGTTTTGCACCTCACCTGAAGTATGAGATCGAGTGAGAAAGAATCTGCTGGCTCAGTATTACTCCTGTCGAACATCCTGTTCGGATGCATCGCAATTGAGGAGCCCCTGGTAGCTATCTTCTAAGGCGGTCTCCCCTTACATCAACGATGTCTCTGGGCATTTGGACGTAAGATGCCGGATCTCCAGTAGGGCAGGACTTCGAATTATAAGAATCTGCCTTTCGAATAGGCTCCGGCAAGCTGCATTGACATCTATATCAATGGGTGTGGAGGGGTAACAGGGCAGCAGATTAGAGAGCAGTCTCTGTGATCTGTGGCTCTCAAGTGAAGATTATCTTGACTAGACTTCACGTTACGTGAAGTCACTGACCAGACTCTCACACCAATCCTAGAACTCCCTCGCTAGCCCCGTGCCGCCTTCACTCTCTTCCTTCAGCGCTTTTACGAGCTCAGCCTTGGGGCTTGGATGGGTTCTTACCCAAGGAGTAACATAGGCTCCATTACTCTGCATACTCAACTCAGTTGACAAGCCAGCTCAGAGCTCTGTACGCGCCCTTCTTCGCCTCATGCAGTAGCGGGCTCGAGAAGAACTTGATCCACGGCGCATGGCGCAGCAGATTCGTGTTCAGGTTCCCCGGATTCTGGGCAATACTTAAGATGCCATTTCCCGCTGTCTGGTGAGCAAGCTCGGAGGCTAGGAACCAGTTCCCGATTTTGGTGTTCAGGTAGTTCATCGTCTGGTCTTTAGAGGGGATCTTCACGTCGTTCATAAAGGTGGTATTAACTTTCTTTGAAGTTTGGAGGTCTACGACCTGGGAAGCAGTCCAAATGACGCGGACAGTGCCTGGTTCTCTGTCTTTGTCTTGAGCAGCAGCTTCGAGGCATGGGAGTAGCAGTTTAGTGAGGAGATACGGGCCGAGACAGTTGGTGGCCATCATGAGCTCATGGCCTTGCATGGATGTGCTTCCCCGCGGCGGCAACGACACGCCTGCATTACTCCACAGAACATCTAACTTCGACTCTTTCTGCTTAAAAGTCTCGACTGTGGATTTTATTGAGCTGAGGTCGTCTAGCATGAGATGAAGGAATTCGAACTGGCCGTCTGAAGCGACGGGGCTGGAGGAGACGGGTTTGATGGCTTGGAGGGCTTTCTCTTCGGAGCGGCCGGCAATGTAGACTTTTGCTCCTGTTTTGTACAAGATTTTCGCAAGCTCAAAGCCGACGCCTGATGCGCCGCCTGTGATCATAAAGACTTTGCCATCCTGGCGAGGCAGGTTGTGTTCTGTGAGCGTGGCGGCGGGAGGGAACAGTTGGAAGGTGACGCCCATGATGTAGTTATAGAAATAGGAGAAGAAATACTTATATGTTTAATATCCAGAAACGAAGTCAACTGTTTACATTATTGATAGAAGCTGACATCTTGAATATGGAGGTGTATCGTGAAACCAACATACGTTTATTCCGTGCCCCGCTTTTTCTGCCCAATACACCAGTCTGCATGGGTGGCATGGGTGGTTGGATCTCCACGGTCCAGCCACCCGCATTCAAGCCCGATTCGGCATGAAACCCACCAACCTCTAACGTTAGGTGTGTTGGATAAAAGGCTTGTGTGAGTGGAAACAGTGTTCGTCCGAAACGTCAATCAGTGCTTGTTTTTCATCCCATGATTTAAAGTTAAATTGACGACCGATGTTGACATGAAGAAATTTTTCATGCCGTCAGCGATTTACATTCCCGAGGAAGGCTATCGATAACGATCAACGACGTCTCATTTCGGAAGTGGTGATTACGTACGCCAACATACGAATGCCTCACACTTCTAATTTGCAGTAATATGAGATTCGAATGGGAAGAATGGGTTTAACTTGACCAAACTGCAAGTGTCTCGCAGATGATCCCCTCGTAAAGTAGGCTAGAGGATCACACCTGCGGCGTTGGAAATTGTTCGGTTTCTTTTTTTTGTATTTTTTTTTTCTTCGGATTTGAACAAACAAGTATATACAGAGAAGCAAAAAGACATGGCATCATAATAATACAAAAAACAAATCGCTATGATGGTTGTGCAGGATTTGCAGGACTATTCATAAATTAGCTCTGGGCCAGTGAAAACAGCACGAGATTACACCACTCTGGCATTTGCCGTTAGCGTTTGCGTAATCGTCGTGAGCATAAGTGTATGCGGCGCCTAAGCAGGGGCCGAAGAAGGGGTCGGGGGTCATGTTGAAGTCGAACGGCTCGCGAAGCGGGTTGGGGCACGCTGCGCCGGATGCACTCGTTACACCGCTCGGGCATTTGGCGCCGGGTTCTGTGAAGAGGTCCTTGTTACATCCGGTGATGACCGCGTTGGTCGCTTCGCAAGTACAAGTCATAGGGACCGTGAAGCCGTTGCTATAGCTTGGCGTTAGTAGAGSGTTTTAGAACGAATRTGAAAATGCAACGTACACAAAGCTGACATCGAGATCAGCCATGACACCTCCCCATTGACCYTGATCYTTCAAGGAACCCTCAATAAGACCGTCATTTCCAGTGTTCGCAACATCGCTAACAGCAATACCRCCAGCCCAGCCRACGGGAAAGACGATAGTGGCGGCAGCAGCTGGAGCAATGGTGCCAGTTCCGGTTCCACCGCTAATGGGGGCCATATCTTGATATTGGTAGGAGGTCGTGACGGCGTTGGACTGGGAGTTGGTGATGTGAACGGTCAGGGCTGTAGGGTTGCCTGTCGGGTTGGCAACARGCGGCGCGGTCGTGCCCGCGGCTTTYGAAGTAGAGGCCATTGTGACCAATGTAGAAGAGGTTTTCGCAGCAGGAGCTGRAACAAATACTGAAGAACTCGAAGATTTGGATGAAGGAATGTTGTT
Source organism: Lachnum nothofagi (assembly GCA_003988875.1). Taxonomy (NCBI): domain Eukaryota; kingdom Fungi; phylum Ascomycota; class Leotiomycetes; order Helotiales; family Lachnaceae; genus Lachnum; species Lachnum nothofagi. The sequence goes on from QYSG01003037.1 coordinate 8,852, forward strand.
GTTGTTGCTGTTGCTGTTTACTGCAGCGAGCTGCATATTCGAATCGACGACAATGCCCGTAGGCTTAGAGACTGTGCTTGAAGTAGTTGGGACGACATTTTGCTTTTCGGCGAAAACTGCACCTGCGACTGAAGAAGTTGTGGCAGCGGGAGCGGGAGCATTCGTATGTGGTTGACCATCAGCGCCAACGGTAACGGTGACTTCGGCGACGACAGTCGTGACGGCAGTGACATACGCGCGTTGCTCGAGACCAGCTGGAGCAGCAAGGGGTGCAGCAAAAGTCGAAAAGGCAAAAGCCAAGAGGTAGAGAGTGGATGCGGTTTTCATTTTGGTAGACCGGCCGCAACACCGGGACGCAAGGAAAAAGAAGCACACGAAAAAATGAAGGTATTGACGAGAAGCAGAATCGCGACGCTGAACAGGAAAACTGGAAACGAGCCTACATTTGGGGGACAGGATGTTTTATGAGAATCTTCCTTCTGGACCCACTGGGTCCTCGCTGGGCCTCTGTGAGTGGAGGCCCTGGTTTCGACAATCCTTTCTCGGCCCCTTACTCTAAGACTGCCCCTTCCTTCCAATCCATCGGTGCGGGTGCGGATCGTACTAGGGTAATGAGGGTGGGAGATTTTAGGGGCGCTGAGGGGCGTTTCGGTATTTTAAGCGCATGCTAAGCGAATTTTTYCAGGGGTTGCGCATCCTCCTGYGGAGGTCAGATGAGAGCTACGGCCCGCGATTGGGCAGAGGCATCCTTCGTGCCTGCGCCCCGCTAAACCGCAAGCAGGTACGAATGACCCCTGAGAATAGCAGCCGACGCGGCCTTAGCACACAGTTTGCAGCGCTGAGCTCAGCCTCAGAAATATCCCAAGTCGATCCTGAAACGCGAAGCGTGTCATTTCTCGCCCTCCAACAAGACRCTCCATTCCTCGCCAAGATGCCGCCTGCCAACACCTCACAGCTTCCTATGGCTTCAATTCGCGGGGGAATTGAGGCGAAATAGATAACGATCGCGATAGAGCCATGTGCGCAAGGAAYGGGCTTTGCTTAATGCGGACAGCGAAGACGACGGTGCCGAAGATGCAGAAGGCAGCGTTCTTGGATAGATCCCTTTTCTTCTTCGCGTTTTCTTGGTCCCTTCATTTGCTATTCTCTCTTCTCAGCCCAAGACCCTACAGAGTACCAAGCCGCGAAGAGCAATCAAAATAGAAGCTCCAACAACGCTCGTGCGAAGAATCCTCGTTGGCTCGGCGTTACGCATGTTGGTTCATCGCAAGTTGGCCAGAGGGAACAACAACCTCCTGTSTGCCATATTTCGTCACGAGTACCTAATTGATCCCCCAAATCTATCATCCATGCGACACTCTCCAACCAACAAATCCTTCTCGATCAATCCCCCCAATCACCACATAGACCACGTCTACAATCGCGGCGATGCACCAGTCACGAGCTCTGCTATACACTTCCTTATGTCTGGGTATCTATGTCGTAATTCCTTGCCTTTCTCAGAGCCTCTCAGCTTGAGACACATCTAAATATATATGCACTGCCAGGTGATCAGAGGTRGGCGAAGTTTTACTGTGCTGTGTGTTGGTGTGCTACGTGGAAACACATTCTCGCGCCGCGCCCGAATCGAAAGTGGTCCCTCGCAACCAACCAACCAGCGCCGCATTGCAGGATCGACTTTTTCTCGCATGTCAAGAAAATCAGCGGCACAGATAAGCTGCCCTCTAAATTTATAGTATTGAAAAAGACTGCCARGGATCTTGGTCCCGTGAAAGTCATGCCCTTTTTTGAAGTTCTGTCAGATATCCGGTTCGATCCTCTGTCTCAACGAGCACTTTCCGCATCTGTCCTAGGCGACGTTTACGTATRCACTTTTCGAGGGAGCTTCATTCATTTCATTTCGCAGCGTTCTATGGAATCYATTGAAATGGTCCAAATTRCTTTTTGGGAGTCTCATTTGCAGTGTGGGGTTGRTGAGGGGATCGTCATTTTACAAAAACCACCYAGTGGTGSGTCAGCYGACGACGTTTTTCTATCCATTTCCCCAAGCAATCATTCTTTTCGTCGWAAATTCCCAMAAGAATTATTGATACGGTCATGACTAGAAGCAATATCTCTGGGCTTGAGCTCCTATCCCCTTATCGCATCGGAAGGAAGCGTTCAAGTCACCGCGCCGATTGTCTCCCCGCAATGAGGAATGAGGAACGATCCTCCCGTCCATGAAACAACGTGGTYGAGGTACRCAATRTTCGCTGYGTTCACGTACTGCAAGTAACGTACCATGTACTGTGGTTGCTTTTGCGRTCTCACAACTCAGGTATAGTAGGTCAAGARTTTCATGTCTCAACAGCTGGGAGAAATTCAGGGGAATTCCCCCGCTGTCGATGCACTCTGATCCAGCGGGATCAGGATCCCGCGATCGARGCTCTCGGCATTAGACGGATACCAATGGCATTCATTCAGACCTCATACTCGRTCTTGTCATGAAACATCCAGTCTGCTCATTCTATGTCCTCAACTCCTCCACATTTGCTAGGCAGGAAGTACAGGTCGAGCATGCGGGCACAAAGGGCTAACAACTTCACAACGTACCAATACCACAATTAACACCGCAATCCATCGGAAATACGCATACAGCCTTCCAATCTGCCTAAGGAACTCGCTGYTGTATTCTTGATTTCTCTGTTTCTAGCATTCAATCGTCTCCATATCARCCAGCACTTCATCGAACATCCTCTGCATCCGTTTGCGACCAAGCCCCTTCTGAGATTCATCTCAAATAACGACGTCTCTCGTCTCGATATATTGTCAATCGATTTGTTTTGATCCCTCTTGAGGAGAATCTGGAGAGGTTGAAGCGCTGGATAAGTTTCTACGTCTTACCACCGTTGAACAGCTAGCATCCTAGCATTTCCTCTTCGAGGATCCAGTCCCGTCCCAGCAAATCTACCATATTCAGATCAGTTCTACCACGCAGTCATGGTCGCTTACTAACCTCTCACTATCGGGAATGGTCTCGGGTTTCGCGACCCAAACTCTCGAACTTCGACGCACTGCCYAACGGCGACTTGTCACAAGGGAAATGTTCGTTGGAAAGGGAGAATTCATGATCAGCAAGCCGTAGCGAATGGAAGCTGCGGAATAATCGGTCGGGAGAAGTGAGACATTAGCAATTCTCACAAAGAAACAGGTAAGGACCAAGTTTAAGAGAAATCGGCGAGAGGAAATACTATGAGAGGATTCATAATTCGTAGCTACAAGGTGCAGTGGTGCACCTAAAAAGGAAACCCATGGTATCGTATCCCATCCCAACCCAACCCAGCCCATCTAAGCCATCAGAATAGAAGAGACCCTACGCTCCACCACCACCTCCACCACACCCTCCTCCTCCTCCACCTCCTCCTCCGCAGCCTCCCCCTCCGCCGCCACCGCCTCCACATCCACCAGCAGCGCCACCCGCTCCACATCCACCTGCTCCACCGCAACCACCTGGGCCTCCGCACCCGCCGGCAGCAACACCTCCCCCGCAAGTCCCAGCCGCGCAGTTGCCAGCCATACCAGCACCAGCAGGCATCACGCACGGGTCACCGGCATAGTACACACCGCCCATCATACCCAAGCTCATGTACGGTCCGTACATCAGGTACGGGTATCCCCAGGCGCCGTAGTAATACTCATCTCTTGGGGGCAGTGTACGACCTCTGGCTTTGGCGCGACGCTGGGCTTTGGTGTACGCTTCGTCTAGCTCTTGCTTCCTTCTTTGCCGAAGTCTCTCGGAGATAGATGCCTTCGTCTTGTTGTTGTCGTCTCCGTCCTCATCGAGGCGCACGGCCGAATGGGCGGAGATGTGCGCCGACTTGTCGGGTGGGCAAAGCTTTGCGGCGCCTGAGTCGTAGAAGGTATCAAGTATCTTCTCGTGCTTTGAAGTACCGAAGATCTTGCCGGATGAGGAGATGTGCTTGGAGCGGATGGCCTCGCAGTACCAGCATGTGCATTCGGAGTAGACTTGCTGGAAGAGCTTTTCGTAGGTCTTGCTTGTCCATTCGAAAGATTTTTCGAGCTTGTCTTCGGCCATTTTGTCGTCGTGGTCGATGAACTTCATGCACCGCTGGAGAGTGTACTCGTAATAAGGCCGCGGGGAGAGCTGGTGGGTATGCCATCCTAAATCGACGTCGAGGGTTGGAACAGCGACGTGGAGAGAATATGTTGCCATGATTTGGAGGAACCGTCTATACTTTGCGATAAGGCGGCTCATTGTAGGTTGAGCGGTAGGGCTGTGCAGCCAATCGAGGCTATACATCTTGTCGACGAATGCTCCTTGACGGATGACGGCGCCTCCAAGTTCGAGGGCAAAGATAGAAGAATTGTCCCAGTAACGAGACATCATCTTTCGGATTGCYAGGCGTTCTTGGCGCTTGAGAAGACCGCTTTCGTAAACGTGTCTTGAGTTGACCTGCTTAACAATCTCCTTCTTCGTGATGACCGATTCGATAAGATCCCTGACATCAGTCATAGTGGGATTTTTATGAGTGCTATCTTTGAGAAGCTCTAGGATCTGGCTTCGCATCACCATGGCGACGAGCCTATTGGGAAATGTGGTAGGAGCTTGCTTGACTTCGTGTGGATAAGGGGCCTCGGGAACACCTAGAGAAGGAGATAGAATAGTTCCTCCAAGAGGCCAGTCCTTGAGGATGAGATTTTCGCTCTCCTTTATGAATTTTCCAACACGTAAAAGATCATGATTAACATCTCCCCCACACTTACGACAGAAATAGCAGAAGTCTCGGTCGCCGTACCCCATACCTTTCATCAATTCCAAGCTATACATATYAGCGGAAAGAGCACCATTTGTYCAAAGAGTGCTTACTCTAGGATCGATTGTTTCTCGTCACCACAGGTAGTCCACGGAATTTCTTGGGTCTGCGAGCATCGAGGACAAYCAAGAGTTTTTGTGAGGGAATCTTCAGCGTTATCCCAGTTGTGACCAGTCTTGCCGACGAAGGAAGCTTTCGCATCTTCGGGAACATTGTAGTCGAAACTGGTGTCGATGGCCGCGTTTACTGCAGCCCACGGCATACCAGTCGTCCAGAGATCTTTCAACCCGTAGCGTAGGCAGTCTTCGAGATAGTTTCGGGGATTGAGCATGAACGCATGCCATACCATAAGAACATCTATCACTTGCTATCAGCAACTTACTCATAGAGCTCGAGAGTAGAACCCTACCAAWGGCTGGCAACATGGCGACAGTCCACTTTTGTACGGCTCCCCTCTTTGGAAACTCGGTGAAGTTCACAACATTCGCCTGCATCTCCTTGCATTCAAGTCTCCTCGMAGGCTCCATCGTGCAGAGGACCTGAAGCCACCAAGCCTCAAACCGCTCCACGGCCCTAGCAATATACAGCGCCCATCGCTTCTCCCTCATCTTGGCCAGGGTTTCATCCCTGTTTCCCGCTCTCTCGCACGCTGCGTTGAACAGGCCAAACAGACCATCACTGTAACCAATATCCTCTTTCAGTGAGTGGAAGGCATGGAGGAGCTTGAGATGTGCGAGACATTGTTCGGTGTCTGGAAAGGCTTGAGGTGTATCGGATAATCGAAGRTTGCTGAAGGCGCGGTTCAGCTCTTCGGCCGARGGTTCGGTGGCAGGGTCATTCGCTGCGTAGGAAGGCAACTCGTCGTTCGTAGGACCATTCGCAGCTACTTCCGCAGCAGGAGCAGTTGGTACGGCTGATTGAGTGTACCCGTTGGACTCAGCCTTCTCGCTCTTCAGCGATAGCTTCTCGCGGATGCCCATTTCGCAAAATAGTTCAGGACATGCGAAATTTCGTGGTGTGTAAGAATTAAAGTCAATCCTTTGTAAATCAAAGTGAATGACTGRTTGGGTTGGAGGGGTCGGGTCAGCAGTGAGGGGAGCCGCCAAGATATATACCCCGAGGAAGGGTCCTTCCTGTATGACATCGGCCGGGGCTGAGCAAAGGATCCGACGCTAGAAGGCGCATCGAAGCACGATGGAAGGCTTTGACATGCACCTCTCCGCATTGCGAAATCGTGGCTTCCTTGTCAGATGATGCTAAGTCGCCTTGTACKCCAATAAGCTTTGCACTTAAAGTGTTGCCTCTAACTCAGCGCGACATCGCGCCGACTCTGGCTGCGGATCAACCTGCTAGTGGTGGCTGGGGTATTGATCGGAAGGAGATCACGTGTTACACACATCAGRTTCAAGAAGTTGGATGCGTACGRGCTGATGGCTTGAGTAACAACCYCAAATGCTRCCGGARATGGGCTGTGTTGAGTAAGAAGCTGCTGGGTGGCGAGTGTSAATTGCACTTGCCCAAATCGACACTTCAAGAACAGCCAAGCCACRYAASTGCCTCCAAAAATTTRGTCGTCTGATTGCTGYCTTCCTTCTGCCATTCTCAGCCTYGGAGATCTGAGATTCTCATCAAGTCATCGAACTTGATAATTGGACTCCCAACACCCCATAGAGCCAGACTCGTGGCATTGTGCATCAAATAGAAAGTAATAAAAGTGCATCCCAGGGCCTGCAACATAGAATCGACGCGCTGCTACACTGATTTTCGAGACATTTTCAGGGCGTGCTAGGGCCGTATCAAAAACTTTTCTGATGCGACTTGRTTCTGCACGCACTCAGTCACTGGACTCGCCTTCCCGTGAAAATAAGCTAGACTAAGTCGTGTACATTCGTCCTTCAAACAACAGCATGGAGGTCATCTTACGCACCGAGAAAGAATAAAACGTGATCTGCAAGGCTTCCCAAAATGAGTCACAAGAACGACAGGGTGTGGCCAAATKCGCGCTAATAGACAGCGCTGACAATGTTAATTCCAACGTCTTTGACATTTCAATGACTTCCATTTGAAAGGGCGGAGATAGTTTCTTTCAGAGATCTTTTTACTTTGGGAAAGGACTCACTGGGKTTTTTTCACAAAAAAYTGCATTGGTTTTGATGCATATAAGCCATTTGCCGGAGAGCCTTATCCCGYTTCCCGTTCCTGTAACTGCAGCGAACCGCATTTTTCATTTCTATCCATACGCACTTTCCTATAGAGATAGTTCTTTCTGCGGGAGGCTGCATTTACTCACTGCTTTTATCCTCTTTGTCAGGTATTATTTGTTCCAAGTGAACTCCGAATGTTTCCGACCGGCGTTCGTTCCAACTCCGATCGATCTTACATGTACAGGCCGGGGTTGACTACGCGGCGTTGCTGCCTTCCAAAAAATCCATATAAGTATTTATCCCCCGAAAGTCCGATGGGAACTGAGGTTTGTCAACCCATAAAGGCAGATTGGGCCCTCAAAAATGTTCACCTCCACGAATCCAGCACTTTGATGGACTGGGTCTCTATCATACCAACTCACTCCCAATGTCGAAAAAGCACATACACACGAAGTCAGCTTCTCAGCCGCTGAAACGGATAATCGGAAATCAAAGGCCTAAGAAATGGACTCCTAACTCTCCCGAGTGTTCCATATTCCAATATTCTGGAACAAAAGTAGCTTGAAGGCGTGCAGTAGGGTTGGTCTTGGCCGTTAGATGGCGGTCCGACCACGACCCGCCACCATGGAGAGGGCGTGATTCCCACGAGTGTCTCTGCAACGGAAGCTCAATCTGAAATATCCGGGACTTCTGGAATGTGTTATCACCCAATACCTCTTTGGGCCACGAAAGCGTGATTGGTGAAATACGAAGGCGGCACAGCTAGATACGACCCGTAGGTGGATATATTGGCAACCAACTATCGTCCATTTCGGAAGGTGCGTACACAGAAATTTGGTACCAAGCTCTTCCTTACCGTCGTTACAGTACACAAAATAGCATGATTGAAGACTGTTGCGCTTCCACGGTTATSGGCATSTTGWATGTGCACGCATGATAGACCGGATCCTCATTCCGTAATACTCTCTAGAGTATCGACTGTCTTCAGGAACATTCAGCATACTCAAGATAGCCGCCTTCCATTCGTATGTCTTCCGTCGATACGATTAGTGAGCGCATCCTCTTGAAAACGTACTAAGAATCAGTAGCACTCATCAGTGGCTGCTGCATTCATTTTCCTATTGGGGGAACCCATATCCAGGTCCGTGGAGCATCACCTCGTGGCGTTTCAAGCCCCGCAAGTTTTATCGTRTCTCGGGTCTTTCGATCCGTTCTCTTGCGCTTTGTTGTCTCGATGGGTAGAGCTACTGTACACCCTTGGGTGGCGCTATCTAAGCTTTTGCTAAGCTTTCTGCAATATCCACCAGACGGYTCGGCGCACGTAAGTGATAAAGGCGGGGCGACACAGCATGATTCCCCATGAGAAGATTCATTTATATGAGTTACTTCAAATATTGGGTGTCATACGAGAGGGTGCACTGTCAAGGCAATCATTGGGTTCGCAGAGTCCTCGGTGCCGTCCACCAGTTTTTCCAGCGGCCGCTGATATAATACCCGTCACGAGCCTAGATATCGCTTCAGGTGGCTTGCCAATCCCGAGCTTCCCTTTCGACGCTTTGTGCAGCGCTGTGTATCCCCACAGCGGCAACATCCTAGTTTGATCAACGTCCAAATAGGCAGGTGGATAATATACGACACCTGCCAGTCGAYCTGGGTCTCCAATCCGGATATAAACACGCGGAGAGCCACGAATCTAGCAATTGAAATYGCGACCTCTTCCTCTCCGTTCACTCTTTTTGAGGATTCTGAGCCCTTTCCTCAGCATAAATAATTAGTTGGCGAYAGCGTCATTATGTCRAACTTCGCAAACTTGGCCCTCGATGGCAAAGATCCACGACTCTCTGTAGGAGATGAGAAAGGAGTGCTCAGCGGGGATTTGAAGACCGATGACTCGTCAAACGAAAGACCTGTGCTCATTAAACCGCAATCACGCGCGACGCACGATAGCAGCGTCACTTTTGAGGAGTAAGTTAGCCCCACGCCRATWATTTGTCAAGTCGACCGACGGGCGGACCCCAGAGCTACCCCGCGCTGGCGTACTCCGCTCCCAGAGAYGTGCATTGCTAATCCTGGGATTGAAATAGATATGCTTATTACGCTGCAAAGACGCGAGTCGAAGAGGAAACGCACGTTGGTGATATCAAAGGCACACAGACATGGGTCCAAATGATTTTCCCCAGCAAGTCTGGCATGGGCGCAGGTAATGTCTCAGGAGCCGAGAAGCATGGCGCGGAAATCGCTGCTACAATTAATCTCGGAGACCCTGCAAAACGCAAACTTATCTCGGACGATGAATGGACAAATGCAAGTCGTGCATTGAGGACTGCAACTAAAAGTGCCATCTTCTATCTTATTACTACGGATATCCTGGGTCCTTTTGGTCTTCCATATGCGTTTGCTACTACGGGTTGGGGGTAAGTGAACATCKATTGGAATTTGTTCACTAGTGATTCCTTGTAAATCTATCCAAAGAGTGAGCTGACATGCAAATAGGCCTGGTATTGCTCTCTTCACCGTGTTTGCTTTCTTGGCAGGCTATTCYGGATACCTTCTGTGGRTTATCTTCATGGGCATGGACTCGTATGARTATCCCATGAGAACATTTGGAGACATGGGCTTCCGCTTGTACGGYCGCTGGATGCGCTATCTATTCAACATTCTCCAGTCCATTCAACTGATCTTGAATGTTGGCGTCATCTGCATCTCCAACGGCGATGCTCTCTCGCAAGCATCYAAGTTYAAACTCTGCTTCGCCGTCTGCTGTCTCGTCTGGGCTTTGGCCGGCTTCATYTTYGGACAAGTGCGAACATTGCAGAAGTTTGGTTGGCTTGCCAATGCAGCTGTGTGGATCAATATCGTCTGCATGATCATCACAATGGGCGCTGCAGCGAACACTGCTCCCAATTACCAAGGTTCTGCACAGTCAGCTGGCGCGACACTCAATAACGGAACTTCCATTACTCCCGACGCCAGTGGTGTCTTTCCCCCGGTCCAGCATTCGGGCGGACTACCACCTTCTCCAAATTTCTCAGGATCTGTCAATGGTGCCATGCAGGCAGTCTATTCATATGGAGGAGCCATGATCTTCCCCGAGTTCATGTCGGAGATGAGATATCCCAAGGACTTCCTGAARGGCATGTGGGCAGCGCAATCATTCATTTACATCGTGTACATGTTCTACGGTCTCTTCATGTACGGCTACCAAGGCCAGTATGTTATTAATCCCAGCTACCTCGGAATCGGCAAGTACAGTCTCCAGACCGCCGGCAACGTCTTCGCTATGGTTAGCGCCCTCATCGCCGCTGCGTTATACGGAAACATTGGTATCAAAGGTACGTAGATCTCGACTGCTAAGTAATGGTCACCTCTTTTCTAACACTTATACAGTTCTATATAACAGCATCTTCGTCGAGATCTTCAGAGCCCCATCCCTCTCCACCAAGTCCGGCAAGCTGCTCTGGGCAGGCCTCATCCCCATCTACTGGTCCATCGCCTTCATAATCGCAGCCGGTATCCCTGATTTCTCCGGGCTGACCGGCGTCGTCGCCGCCGTCTGCATTCTGCAATTCACGTACACCTTCCCGCCGATGCTCGCCGTCGGATACATGATCCAGAAAAACGCCGCGCTT
>QYSG01003103.1:788-16636 GCA_003988875.1 Lachnum nothofagi
TCCGAAACTTGACCAACAGCACGTCAATATCGCCACCGGCTGGAGAATCTCTTTCTGGACACCGATCTGCCTTCAGGGGAAAGCACTACCAATATCGTAACCAAGGACTACTAAAATTTTATTTATGACAGGGTGATAAGCAAGACCGCCGTTGATTGTCACAAAAATTGGAAATGACTGACGGGCTGACTGACACTTCACTCTACGGCTTACGATGATGGCCACAGTGACTGAGAAGATATATATTGGACACAACTGTGATTCATAATAGAATCTCTGGGGCGCAGAAGCGCTCCTACAGCCGGATTTGCTGCCACAGTCCACATACCTTTCTTTCCACGTTCTTGTTCCAACCGCCTGTGACTTCGCCCTAGGGTCGCTTCAATTTCAAACTGCCGTAGTAGATGATAGCAAAGCCGAGTATGGTGTCTGCCCAGGAAAAAATGAAGTAGCCATTGCCGGGATCGTAAATGATGTAGTGGGAGAAAGGGCCGCCGTTAAGTCACTCTTCATGGTAAGGCTGTAGCTCCTAAAAAGAGATGAAGTTTAGTACAGGATCTCGGTTTTTATAAAACATCAGGCATACTAATTGAGAGGCTAGGACTTACTTTACAGTTGATACTGTTTGTACAGTTGTATAGGTCGTGTAGGATGACCCGCTCTTGAGACAGGCACCTGAGCCGTATGCATTCTCGCATGACCATTTTACATAATCGCCATCCTCAGTCCAAAGATTCACATTATTGACGGTGATATCATAACATGGAACGTCTGGGTCACATTCTAGGCGTAAAGTGGGTCGAGAGTTGTCCGAGTTATAGCCGTACCAATTCTGAAATAGTAAACGAATATCAGTTCTATTCGGAGAGRTACCGGGGTGAACGAGCTTACCTTGAACGTCAAATCGCTGATTTGAACTCCTGTGCTTCCTCTATCTGTTCCCCAAGCCTCATTTACTGCAAGTACATAAGCGCCTCCATGAATATAGACAGTGTCCCATGTGATCGACGTCACTGTGCCATCTCCGTTATTTGTCTTCAAGTAGCATGCATCGGCGCCGTTCATGTATAAGTTCTTATAGGAAACATTTTTGACGGTTGTGCCGACTCCAAGAGAGCCTATAGCTGTGCCTCCGCTTAGGTTGCAGTAGATAGACTCGATCAAGAAGTTKGCAGCTGGGCTCTTGACCGTAACGCAYTCGTCTCCGTTCGTGACTTCCACATCATGGACCCATATGTTAGAACCGGATACATCGAATCCGTCTGTAGCCCCAATTGTTGTTGCGCCCCGTAAAAGCATGTTGTAAACCTCGACATTGCTACTCGTAAGTAGGGAGACATAATACGAGGGAGAATCAACGAGAGTGAGGCCATGAAGGGACATGTTGGTCATATCCTCAAATCGAAGTAGACGGGCACCATATGTACCATTTTTCAAGTATTCCCACCCATAGCCTTGGAGTGCTCCCTTCGAGTTGCCACTGAAGAACTCAAARTTGGCGCAATTCTGAAAGCCAAACATAGTACCACTGAGGTCGGCGTCGCGGTATACTGTTCCATCCCATTGAACGGCCATATCGTCCGCATCTTTCAGTGAAACTACGGTTTGAAGAGGATAGCTGCCAGGAGGTATGTAYACCAGTCCGCTGCCATAACTWGCACAATCGTCCCACGCTTTCACAAACGCCGCTCCAAAGTCAGCAGAGGACGATGCTCCGTAGTCTGTWACATCGCAAGTATGYACATTGCCCTTGTGTGAAGCGGTGGTTGTTGGGCCAACATCTCCAGTCAATTGTGCTGATGCCAACGATGCGGCTATGGTTACGGCAAGGAAGCTCCGTAACATGATCACTGCGTATGAATATGACGAATGATTCAACGATATCGCGGTGATTGAGGGAGAAACTATCAAGGTTCAAATCAATTGACGGATCAAAATTTTTTTTTCCATGTGAGAGATATGAGATCTACTCCAAAGAAAGTGGATTATACCTGCATTTATACAATTTTCCGGTGCTTCTTTGTAGACCGAACTTGAATGGCAGGAGACCTGTGAAACTTTCGGGATAGAATCATTCGTGGAAAGAAAATTGGGCGGTTAAAGCCGTCGCGAGTTATTAGTTCTACTATCCTTGCCGGAAAGGAGCGGCCCCCTGACACTATGACTATTATCCTCTATGGCTCACTCAAATGTTCCACGCCCCCTGGGATTTTGTGGCGTGGCCCATGCATAAGCTTTTTGTTAGGCACTGTATTTTGGCGGACTATATGCAAGGATTTCTGATTAGATTATCTGGGGTGCGTTGCGGGGTAATAGGGTTGGTCTGCAAGATTAGCGTGGCAAGCAAGAAAAGGAGAGGAGTTCGCAGATATCGGACATGGGAGGCTTGATGCTTCGCTAGACAAAGCGCCGAARTAAGATCCAGCGGGAAGGRCTCGCAAAAACACATCGGAACAATAATTAAAGTTTGACTTAATTAAATATCGGAACAAAAACTTTAAATAATACAGTACTACCCCCCCCCCCCCGCTCCCCCCCTTAATGAAACGTTAAAAAGTGGATGCTGGCACGGCCAAAAGCGTGACACCTATATCCGTACACGCTAACATTTCGTCCAGGGCGGGGGGATTGTACTACCGGGACCCATATCTCTTTAATATCCTTAATAAAAGTTTCACTACTCGTACATTTGGGTTTTACCTGCTTCGAATCTTCTTTATCGCAGGCACTTTCTTGTTTCCATRCTGATTATGGATTACAATAGCACTTCGTTTGGGCACCATAGCTTTCATTTATGATTTCAAGAGTGCTGCTCAAATCTTGCTAGACAATTTGGACTACGGGTCGGTCTAGTGCAATTATATGGCGTCGTCAAACATGTCACGCTGGCGCAAGATCCCATTTTGCCGCACCACCCGTCGGTRCTGGAGGCTTTAGTGCGCTACCATAGCTAWTAAMTCAGAACAATATTCTTAGTGCAGATGAGGAATGTCCCCGTTGTTGCCAGCTTGCTGTCAATTGATCTGAGGACTACTTATACCTTGGTGTTTACTCCCGCCCTTGGACCGAAGGTTAACCACTGCGGCTGGTCTGTGGTTACAGAAATTCCTCCTTGACTTCAAYAAAAGCAATTTAGAAAAAGTCTCTGAGTTGTGTCCTACTCTTGGTGGCGGCGAGATGATATTGGGATACAACAATTGGGTGAGAGYAGAGCTAGTGTTCCGGGATGTTCTTCTCGCTTGTCCTGCCAACTAGATCACCAATACTAYTAAAGRGAAGGGTTGGATAATGGAGTATAACATCGCTCCTGCTGATCATGGTAATGGGTCTCGATGGGTAAGTCTACCAGCACCGCCCCCTAGATTTCAACAGACGCAGCTCAAGCWGGCTCCTGATAGTGGGCTGGCTCCAAYTCGATCCAATCCCAATATGCCTTGAAATAYGAAGGTTTTGCYGGTGCATATGCATCGCTGGTTCAGACTGGTRACCTAAATCTACATAAATGAACAAATTTATCGGTCCCAAGAGTCCCAAAGACCGGGGCAACRGGRGAGGAATATGTCATTACTTTGGACAGATTTCTGATAGTGCTAATAGATGAATTAGGTACCCGTTGCTTGTTTTGGATTGAAGTTGCTAATGATGTACCTATTTAATTCATTGACTGCAGGAACGATATTAAACTTGGAGACTCGACCRAGGCCCTGCCTAGGAAAATGCTGGGACAAGGTGAATTGGTYATCGGCAAATTGTCTCACCTGGGGTCACAGACTGTAAGCTATCACATAGATGGAGCCTGCCTAGAGATCACCCAYGACCTGTGMAATTCTTTAAATTMTTCAATATTACTGTAAACTTCTCGCCAGTTACCTTAACAGAAGTTAATTTTATCGCTAAAAATAGGGGGTGGCTTACAGGGCTTTGGCGACCCGYTTGGGGGCTTCTGCCTAGACCAGGCCCAAGGAAGTTAGCCCCAACGCMCCATTCAACTTCTCGCCTCCAACGAATTTACAGTTCCTAACTTCCTTCGTTACATTTGGAGAATATYTGATAGGCAGCACAYGGCTGCCTCGGCCATTGAGTCAACTTAATTGGGTGCCTTTTCCATGGCTCGAGTACAAAAGTCTTAAGGCACACTCATGTTCACCCAAATCACGAGCAAAATCACAAGACTCGCCAGGCCTGTCACATTCTCCAAGAAACACTTCGGTACCATGACAAAATACCCAGGACTCGGTCTACCCTTGAGGCACTTTCCTCAAGGAGACTACGACGTCTACCCTTTGGGTGCGCATGGCAACTGCTGGGGAGGCGACTCTAATCTCCTTCCCGTCCGCGAGGTAGCTATGATGGTCATCATGGACAAACTTATGGACAAGGATGATTGGCATAAGAAGGTYTTCGACGATAAAATCCTTGCGAAATGGCGCAAAGAGGCACTGGAGTACCCAGACGACTCACTCTGGAAGCAAGCTACTGGAGGCAAAGTGCACAACCGCTGGGCCAGCCAGAATGATAACCAGTCTGATGTCAACTGGGAGAATTATCGCATCAGGCCATTGAATGGCATTATGTCGCCTGAGGCGTTTGATCAGGTAAGCAAAGAGGATTGGAGARGTTGTCCRGAAGATTTGATGACCGAGAATAGTGCGTCCGAGAACTTCGAGCAAAGGCTGGGCACTACGAAAAGACCGGCTTGATTCCCACCCTCGACGCATGTGCATCAGTCGYCAAGTCAGACAAGCTTGTCTCTTTRGAGCTTCAAGATGAGCTACGCAAGGCATTTGACRAGCTCAAGGCCAAYCAGAAAGCCTCTCCTGATTGGCATCCCAACTCCGGTGACATGGTCCAAGATCTCCTTCATCCCTCTATGTATCCTCTTGTCTACGGGCGGAGTCGTGTTCTCAAGGAGGAGGTCGTCGGAGTCCAAGACGCCATTGACAAATGGGCSGGAAAAGGCGACGTCATTGCAAAAGATGACGATCAACCGGGCCCAAATGATCGCTTTAGCTATGGTGTTGGCGGTGGCACCGTTCCACCCAACTTCTGGTCTGATACGTATCAGTGGCTCCCGGCAAATGTTACATTTCAAAGTAATGGCAGCGTGAGRTTCACGAGCTACATCAACAACCTACACCCTAACAAGCACCCTGAAATCTACCGGACCATTGAGAAACTGATCGACACAGCGCTTCCTGCCTGGGATCAATGTCTCGCACTCTCAGTAGGGTACAACAAAAGGGCAGGAGCTGGACGCGTCGAGTCCCGATTCTCGAAACCTGACAGCCCAGAGTATGTAACCCGAAGCCATATATCTATCTATTGAAGAATAATATGCTAAYAATATGTCAAACAGTGATGAGGACCTGGAGAATTGGGATCCATCTGACCCAGAAGCTTTTGCCACAACGACTTCCAAGAAAGATGGCGATAAGTCAGGCAGCGATGACGGGTCCGAAGACTTRGAAGATACCGAAGACGCCGATGAAWTTAATGACGAGGACGACGAGGAAAACAGTGAGTGGYATAGACGTCGTAAACCRGTTCAACTACAACCAGACTCGTTTGAATATCCCGATGATTATTATGTCGCTAAAGAGAGCGAGCGACTCTCGGAGAAGTTCAAGGACTCTGGCTTGCAGGTTATCGTCAAAATRGCGAGCATTGAGCTCACGCCTGAGAAGCCTGAGTTTCCGGCTGGCGGCTGGCATGTAAGTCTAGACTCATCAACCCYGCACTTCATTTCCCACATATTTTCACCTCAAATTCTTGAGTGACGTTGTCTACCTTTTTTCAATATCTGACACATGATGCAAAAGGTTGAGGGTCAAATGAATGAACGCATTTGCGCCACGGCTCTCTACTATCTCGACAGCGAGAACATCAGTCCCTCAAACCTRTCTTTCAGAATGCAGACTTCCGCCTACATGAACGATGAGTACGAGGTCGGCCAAGATGCATATCACTGGATGCAGGAAGTATACGGCACGGCCCTTGGTGGAGGCAATATGCCTTGTCTCCAGAACTATGGTAGTGTTGAGACCCGTGAGGGACGATTGCTTGCCTTCCCCAATGTTTTGTAAGTCCGGTSAACGCTCACAACAGGATATTCTAATAGAGTAATCAGCCAACACCGCGTCTCACCTTTCCGGCTCACCGATCCCACCAAACCAGGCCATCGGCGCTTCATCGCACTCTGGCTCGTCGACCCACATGCGCGGATCATCTCGACCGCGAATGTCCCGCCGCAGCAGCAAGACTGGTGGGTTGAGTCAGCTTTCTCTGGCTCCAGCGCTGCCGTCTCCAAAGTTCCAGCGGAGATAAGCCAGCTGCTCCGAGAACGCGGAGCTGATCTTGGTTCGAATGAGAATGACGAAGGAAAGCTACCTCCGGAGTTGRTGAAGATCGTGCGTGAGCACTTCAATGCTGACGGAAACGCGCTGCCGATGAGCGAGGCGGAGGCCAGAGAGCATAGGGAGAAGCTCATGGCTGTTCGCAGTGCATACCATCTTGAGGCTAACGATGGATGGCATCATCATTCTTACTCGTTCTGCGAGCATTAGTACTGGTCAAACTGGAAGTAATGGGCCGAAGCAACGCCGGCGAGTGAAATGGGGTTCAATGAGTACAATGGTTGAATGCGAGAAATCTAGTAATCTCGTATTCTTATAGTACCGAGCATGTCGGAAGAGTTCGTAATATTAAAGAGAGCGAACTTTGCTTCAAGCTTGATGACTTTTCAGCTAGAAAGCTGACAGGTACTATGCCGCTGACTGTGCACCATGGTCATTTATGACGCTGCACTTCGGTACTCACGAGAGCCACAGCCGCTGCCAAGGCCGGTCTGACAGRCTAGACGTCATGTGTTTACTATAAGCATATCTTCTATTCTCCTRATAGGTTCGTGACACTACATTGAGATCCATCGTTTCGGCCGAATTTCTTGCGCGGGTTTCGCACRAAATTGAGTCTYCAATGTTGCATTGCTTCCAAGACCAGTCTCCCTTAAAGAAACGCTGAATCTCAGTAGATCTAGTCATTCATACGACCATTGCCGTTCATGTTGTGCATACAGGGGCGTATATGCGATCGTCGTGTAACTCTTCCACGAACCGTTGCAGCTACCCAGGTTTGTGCTCYCAAAAAAGCCGTCGCAAGTGCGAAGACATCACCTTCAAAGCCGTACGAGTTTGAGATTGCCTATACTTTCCATTTTCGGGTCTCTTGACGTCGCTTCCCATCGTATTGATGATTATGAAATAGAAGTAGTGAAAATAAGCATGCTAGCGCCGGACACTCCCGACGACAATCGCCCCAGAATAGGCTATGGCACCGGCAATTAGGACCAGCACTATACAGAGGGTGACATCATGCGCAGCAAGTTCGCATTTAGCGTCCGATTTAGAGTTAGACTAACCTCGTATACGTAGCGCAGCTTTGTAAGTGAGCCGCATGGCCCGCGGGGTGCCGGGGAATACGAGGTGTCTGTGTAACTGCGGTGAAGATCTCAGCGATCAGGTGCGTGAAGAGGCAAGCGGAGATCGTGAGAAACACGAGATTTCTATTTTCTATATTTAATAGCTTCTCTTTCGAAATGTATATATAAGACTGGGAAGATCCCCTCAAGAATACCATCATCTCATCAGCAACTCATCTAAACGCTTCAAAAAGATACTCAATACTTCTAATCCCTCACACTATTACTTCTGAATTTTCAACATGGTCTCGATGCGCAACTTTGCCCTCGCGGCTTCCGCAATTATTAGCCTCACAAGTGCTGCTCCAACCATGGAAGCTCGCCAGACCTGGACTCCTGGAACTATCAACAACACCCAAGAGTTTTACATCCATATGACTGTCACCGACGGAGATACAAAGTACACCCAGTACTCACGTACGTCTCCCACCCCTCTCATGCCGTTCATCTGCTAACACTCTTAAAGTTGAAGCCTACCACACCGGCGCCGGGCTCGCCGACCCCGTTTTCACGAACGGCACCGGCACCACCGGCACGCGCGCCTTCCTCAACGGCACCAACTTACAATTCGACGCCAGCCCATACGCGTTCTCTGCGGTTGGTGAGCCAAGCGATACCAATTATGCGCGCTGGGAACCTGTGAGCATCGCTTCTGGCTACGGCACTGGCAACTGGGTTAACAATGGGCCGGCTGGCATTGAGATTGATAATGAGGAGTTCGGAGGCTGGATTGTATGCGAATGGGTCCATGATATTAATGCGCCGCAATTATTCCAGCTGATTAAGGGGTTTGCGACGGATCCGTATACTATCCCGAGTAGCTGTGCGAGGGTGTTGCTGTTCCCAGATTTCATCTGAGTCCCAGGTGTGGCGTGGAGGAGACTGAAAGAGAAGAGATAATGTGGCATGCACGTTGAAAGGTTTTCTTGCTGTTCAATATGTATATAATAATGTTCGAGTGTTAAAAGCGATCTGAGTTTCTCGTCCCATATGTAATTGGCTTGGGTTTGCAAAAATATTATTGAATTTAGCGTAATCCTTCTTCGATTTCAAGTAGCCTTGGCCTTCTTTCTCCCCAGCTTCGATCTCCCAGGTTCTCTCGTACCCAGTCCATTGTTGGGGAGTCAAGCTTTGAGAAAGTCGACGGCGAGCTTTAGTCAGCATCTTGGCCATACTCGACAGACGCTCTTGGGGTAAGTAACAAGAAGTTCTCTACTATCTCTTGCTACGATTTCAAGGTTTCGAATATGTCTTCCGGGTTTGCATATGAGCCAGTTTGGTATCATGTCCTGTAAGCTTTGCTAAAGTTCAAACTCAGATCTCCATACCTTGATCAATCCATCAAATAAACTGCTCGACGCACCGATCATTCTCTCGAAATTTCTCTCGAAATGGACCCCGCCAAAGAAAATTTACAGAAGTGCGCTTGCTGCCAAGAGCCTGCTCTACTCGTCTGCAGTGCCTGCAAAGATGCCCCAGCCTACGAAGAGAAAGTCAAGCAAACCTGGTATTGCACTGCCGAATGCCAAAGGAAGGACTGGGCCAAGTCTGTAAGTCTCTCAGAGAGCGTCAAGCATTCTTCCGACTGGGATCGTTGCTCCAGGAGCTTTTCTACATCTATCGAGAGAAGCTCTTCGATCAACGGATTGCTCGATTAGAAGAGAAGAATGGCAAACTTTTCATTCATGAGAGGAAACCTACGTTTGAAGAATACTCTCACGCTGTCACGGCAGTGGGTGTACTGTGCCCGCTTCCTCCTGGTCTGTGCAAGAACCAATTGGACAAACAATCTCTTCTCGCTCATGTGGCTTGCACAGATGCCATTGCCTACATGCATGACTTGTTGCAGTATTTGACACAAGGTATGAACAAAAATCCTACACCAATTGTCTGTGCATCCGCCAAGAATTGACTCTGCTCTAGGACTCGTCCGAAACATCACGGAGTTTAATATCAACGTCAAGGATCCTCGAAGACAATTGGTTCTGGTGGACCCTAGGGGTGTAGAAGAAGTTCCCAACGTCTTTCACACAATGTGGAAGGTCCAATTGAGCAAAAGCAAAGAAGTCTATGCATTGGATCTCACTGGTGCGACACCTTGGAGTGTCTATGCCGAGTCTCGTATCCTACGATACGTATCTCCAGGACTCTGTGGCTTGAGGTTCGGCACAACAAAGACCACGTGGCTGAAGAATTGTGACATACCCGGTACGGTCGGATCCATCGCTTCGTTGAATAGAGATGCTGGGAAGTGCTTGATGGATGGAGTAGTCGAGTGGGAGAAGGAGCAACAAGCCACCCTGCCATCAATGGCGCAATTGGCTGGAAAGAACTTTGAGATCGCACAGCGACAGTTGATTCAGATCGCTGAGACGAAGCTGCAGAAGTTCTTGGAGGAGCGAAAGACGAAGGCGACGGCGGCATTTACGGCGAGTCAACTGAACTATTGAGTTCTTTCTTTACCGCACGAGTCGGCACCGATAGTCTGACGATTGTCGCTGCTGCTTCTTGGTATGCAGCTGACGGTGCGAGTTGCTGCATGCGACAAGTTGTACATAGAACACGCCAAAGCCTTTCCATTCACATCCATAAAAGATAAACCCATCAAACGTTATGTTCTAGAACGGCAAGAAGAATGTTTTCAATTGAGCACCGCTTTGCAAGAAACTCTTTCAGCTTCTACCATTTCAGAGATTAAGGCCCTATCTATTGCGTGCTTCAATCGTCTTCGGGTCATCCTCGCCATTCCTCAGAACTCTCAAATGCCATTCCTCCTCCTTTGACATCTTTCCTACATAGCTCGGCCCCTCCATAAAATCTGGGGGCATACTTTGAATCTTCGCCAAGATTTGTTCGAACACAACTTTGCTCCGCGGGTCATTTTGTTGCTCAAGGCAGTGCAGCAGATTTGAAGCTACCCTGAACGTGTCAAAGTCGTCCGGTGCTAGCTTTTGCCTGATCTCGAGTGTCCCTCGTAGGGAAGTCTCCCATTCCGGCCATTTCCTCTGCTCTGCCAGACATGCTTCGAGATTATCTCGAGTGGCAAGGGTGAATTCGTGGGAAGGCCCGAGTATTTCCTCTCGGCATTTCAAGACGTTGCGAAAATGTTCCTCGGCTTCTGCGCATTTCTTTTGTGCTAGTAGACTATTTCCCAGAAGATTTAAGCTCAGCAGTGTCTCCTCGTCTGTCTCACCCAGAAGGTTCTCTTTCCTCATAACGATATTTCGCAGCATGTCCTCTGATTCTTGATGTCGCCCCAGACACTGTAGCGTCCGCGCCAAATTATGTTGGCATTGGAGCGTTGAAAGCTCATTCTCTCCGTGAACCCTCGAGTAAGCTATGGCAGACTGGCGAAAATGCGTCTCCGCTTCCTCGTGCCTGCCCAGCTCACCACAGATGACGCCAAGGAGGTGTACCAAAAATCGATATCTATTTCTCTCCGCAAGAAAGTTTCAGCGGCATCATACTGCTTCTGCTGGAAAAGGCTTTCCGCAGACAACTGCGCAAACCATATCGTCGTGGGATGGCTGACTCCATGTACTCTCTCGCACAGAATCAACTGATCGCGTTGAAGTTCCTCAGCTTGGACATGTTTGCCACGTCTTCGTAATACAACAAGAAGGTTGCTGCGGAGGATAATGGAACTTGGATGTTCTGAGCCACATAGTTGGGTGGTGATCTCAGTTGCCCGCTGCATCAACATTTCTGCTTCGTCGTACTTTGGCGGYTTTGAGGCTAGCASAGTCAACGCCAAAGCACCGACCGTAGAGAAGGTCTATRATTCATTAGCAAATAAACGTGCGGTACTTTAGCAGGGCAAGTCGCCATTTCAACGAACCTTCGGGTGCATCTCGCCGTGCACGGCATTCTGTCTCGTCAAGCATTCCCTCAAGACTTCTTCGGCTTCTTCTGCTTTGTCTTGATAGTAGAGTGCTAGGCCGAGAGTACGGAGGCTAGTCAGTCTCGAGGTTGTCAGTTGGTGAAGCCTGGAATCGATGGACAAGTCTAGATCTTACCTTTTCGGATCATCTGGAGGTAAAGCTGTTTGGCGGCTGAAAAGAGCTCGTCTGGCCAGTTCCTCAGCTTCCTGTCGATACTTCGGAATTGTTGAATTTGCAAGCATGCGCGCGAGATTATCGACTGCATCTAAAGTCTCCACGTTTTCCTTTCCCAGCAATTGTTCTCGCGCTTGCATGATCCTTCGGAGCATCTCAATCGCATCTTCGACATGACCCAGTTGTTCGACTACTGTCGCCAGTTTTTCTCTCAAGGCGAGGAATTTTGGAGTATGAGTAAGTCCTTCAGCGGTGTATATCGCTATAGCTTGATCCATCTTTGCTTGGGAAACTGTGAAGTTTCCTTGGCTGAAGAAGTACCAAGACACATTTGCGATCAAATTTGCCTTGCAAAGCTTATCATCTCGTGACTCGCCTTGGAACGTTCGCGACAATATTGACTCTGCGTGAGGCAGGTATTGCGCACAAGTATTCCAGCTATCGAATTCCCCATCGGGAAAGTTAGAAGACATTATCTCCAGAGCCAGTGAAAAGATTTTGTCCTGGATCTTTGAGTCCTCGGCGGATAACCATGATCGAGTTGCAACCTGCACTAGTCGGTGCATGGTGAAGCTATCGCCTGTCTCATCGGGAGACACAAAAGAGTATGCTTCAAGCAAACCAATTGCCTCCTCAAAGTCGAGTGTATTTTCGAATTCCGCCGCGAGAAGAGCTTTAGGAACGCTGACTCGATCCATTAAGCTCATGAGGAAGAGTAGATCAGCCGCTTGTGGGGAATCGTTCCTGATATGATCGAAAGAAACAAACCATGTCGTTGCGACTGAGCTCGAATTCTCTGCCTGTCTTCCATTTCCGATGAAATCATGCTCCAAAAGTCTGCCTCGAGATTCTTCTCCCTGGTGGAACAATTTGAGATATTGGGATACAGTCTTTCGTCTCTTGGTCATGTACGAAGCTGCTTGTATGATAGCCAGTGGCAAGTGGTCTAACTCTTTGATGAGAAGRTCCTGATCTGACTCTGGACTATCCRTTCGAGCTCGTTCTCCGAAGAGCTTTCTTGCTTCRCGTGAGTCTAGCGATGTCACACTCAAAGGGTCGCCYACGAGGTCGATAGAAACATCTCTGTTTCTAGAAGTGTAGAGGACCGCTCCATTTGCGACTTGCGGGCTTTGAAAATGATGAGTCATAACAGTTCCTTACAACAACAAAAATGAAGAAGCTTACATATAATCCAAGAGTGACTTCCTGTTCTGTAACTTGCCAAAGATCTGCGTGTCGTCGACATTGTCAACGATCATGAGCCATGGAACATGATATTGGCTCTCAAGCCAATGTCTGACAAGCTGTAGCACATCAACATTGGGATCGTGTCGGCGAGGCAGCTGAAAGCTATCGGCAATCTGCTTGTAAGATTCTTGGAATCGTGCCACCGTCGTAGCGTGCACCCAGAATACTGTCATGTCAGGGTGGCGAGTTTTCACATCATAGGTATATTCCAAGGCAATCTGTGATTTGCTAGTCAGGAGTCAGAACGCATTCAGATCTGCGTAGTGGGTAGATCTGTTACCCAATACCTCCTAGACCATAAAGTGCGGTCTTGCGAACTTGCTGCGGGATCTGCGGTGGGTTCGGGTGTGCAGGTATAAGTCTCAAGTCGACCGCTTGGAGGATGGATTTGCGTCCTAGGAAGCTAGTATTCCTAGCAAATGGAACCATGAATATGGACTTCGTCTCCACTATCAGGAATAGATTCACTGGCATCCGGAACTTACTGGTTGACAGATCGATTGCAGAACTTGAGCTTATATCAAGCTTATTCAGACCCGTCATGATTGACTCCGTATTTTTAACCAAAAGGTCTGTTTTGTTTTGAACACTCAAAGTGGTCGCCCTGCCGAAGATTAGTTCAAGAGAAATTCAGTTTAGAAACAACAGAAACTTGCTCTATTCTTGATTGCTGTTGCATTGAAATCAAATCGAGTAGCCTGTCAAGAGACACTTGAAGCTTGTCCAACCTCTCCTTCCCTTGGAGGGTCTTGAGCGCCTTCCATCCTTTCTCGACGGCATTGCGTTGCTTGGTAATCCATTTGAATGTCGTGGAAGACTCCGAAGCATCTCTAGGGCTGAGCTTAAGAGTCTCTAGAAAATTGAGTAGATTCTCAGTCTCGCCGGTACATAGCTTCAGTGCCAGTTTCTCGTGACCAAGTAGGGTGCGTCCAGACTCTTCGAGCTCATTGATCATGCCAAGAGTCAAGTCTAGTCTCTTGGAGATGATCAGGACTTCAATTGGTGCCCCGGGCAGGGCTGAGTATTCTTTGATGATCGAATATAGCTTGCTGCCGATCTCAACAAAGCCGAGCACATTGCTGACCAGCCCAACGGCTGCCAGCGCTTCCATTGGCAAGCCTCTTATGGACCCATTCGAGGTGGTAAGAATATTTAATTCTCAGTGGCTGGTTTTTTGTCTCTTTCAAGGGTTGTTGTAGGTTTTGCAAGGTGTTTCGTTTAGAGGAAGCTGCGGCTGAAGGTGGCTGGTGACAAGCGCCCACTTTATGCGGATTAGTAATCTACTTGCCTTTTTTGGATTGTCTTAGGATTGGGGTTGGCTTTGCGAGGTTCGTGAGAGAGCATAATTTGTGAAGTAAAGAGGGTCAAGGCGTTTGGGATATTGCGAGAGCAGTGTTGCTGAGCTCTGTCAAAAGAGGCTCACTGCCGTAGAAACCACTTCTATTGATTCGACGACTTATTGAAGCGCAGACAACCATATTTGTAGCCTCTGGTCATTGAAACCGTTCCATTCCTTATCTTTGTATTTGTCTCCAGGCCTTGCCATCTTCCCATCAAACGCTTTTCCTTCTTTACTCAGCTTCTCCAGTGTGTCCTTGGCATAGGTGAACCAGACTTTGCCAGCATTTTTGTCCGTAGATGAAGTATCATTCGTGCCTTCGAGTGCCGTTCTCAATGTCCAAATCGCGTATAACGAGAAATCGAACGCAGGTATTGACGAAGAGATGGTCGTGAGCCGTGCCGCGAAGGCATTTATGTTGGACCACTGCTCTGCAGTAAAATCGCCCTTTGCACCGGTCCCAGGAGCTCAAGTCAAGGTTAGCTACGAGGTTTCGGCGCCGGCAGGCCAAACGTACCTCTATTCCAAGCCTCCCTCATAGCAGGTCCAAAAAGCGGCATATCCTTCCATGTTTTCTTCTTGTCCCCCCATATCAAAAGCTCGCTGGTCGACCAAAGGGCCTTGGGATTCGTGCTCTGTATCCGCTGCAACCTCTATCAATCCATTCCACGCACTACTCAAAGAGCTTTCAATATTTGATTCCGAAACCCCTTCTGTAAACTTCTGCCTCGTRGGCTCTRTGAATGCGCGAGCTACGGCCGAGGGGTCGGACTTCGATGCCAGGGAAGYCGTCAACAATTCGTACTCCTGGGAAGGCATCGCCGCGACGTTGGCTGCTGTATGGCRCGTAGAAAGACTATTAGGAAGCCAAGTCCGAGATAAAGATATGCAGGTGCTTTTTGACAGAAGACTGCGAGCTCTGGGGTGCATTCATCCGATGTCCTTGTTCCTGGAGGGGCAGCTCTTCATGACGGCTTGGCGTTAGAGGCGACTTCCGACGGCATTTGATAATGGAATCGTAGGACAATGCCGTATGCTCGGATTGAGGCCATATTTGGTCCCTTTGAGGTTCACTGCCGGTGCCATGTGGGTGTGGGTGTGGAAGATGTTGATTGTGACCAGCTTCCTTTTTAGTCTAGCGCCCGAAGATCTAGGGCCTAACCTCCCGGCGATTGAGTTCCCAACTCCTCTCCACCAACCTTAAACGCACGCCCAGCGCGCCAAGTGACGCTGTTCATATACCTTCCATTTCGAGAAGAGTGTGTATAAAGCATTSGGTCTCCAGTGGGATCGCYAAGGSCMTCRTGAGATGTGGTTCAGGGACAGAGCGGGAGCTATCAGGCTTGGCCTTCTGGGAAATYACTTTASCCTATCGAATTTGGCGCCAATGTGTTTTGATAGCGATGTTCACGATGTTAATGCGGTGTTGTGGCTTTTCTGGGAGCCTGCAATGGACGATGAGGTGCGGAATATATGAAGTCATTGATCTCACTGCTTTTGCGATTTCATCCTAACAGTTTGAGCAGCCTCTACCGGTATTTTTCTTCTGCAACTACTCCTCTTGAAACAAGTTTTAAATATCTCTATCTTCAAGTCAATCATACTCATAATGCTGAGCCTCAAGAGCCTTCTTCCCTTCGTGCTCGTTGCCACCTGCGCGGCACTGCCAGCCGCCCTTGAAGAACGAGCCGCAACCACCTGCGGATCCAACTCCTATACGGCTGACCAG